>CATIWJ010299118.1:0-10345 GCA_949640765.1 Croton laevigatus
TGGTTAATAATCTATCAATAATTTTGCCTCAAATAAGAATTAAGTTTGAAAGTTTTTAATGAACCATCCTTGGTCAACTTAACTTCAGTTAGCCCCAACAAACTGACGTGTTCATGTCGGGGAAAATTCTAACAATACAAAATTACTAACTTATTCACATGATAATACCCATAACAATATTCTAGGTATGATTATTTTGCGGATATTCACTTACAAAAATTACAGAAAATATTTGCCTATCAATGTATGGATTGATCTAAAAAATTATAAAATGCAACGGTAACGACTAATAAAATTAAAACATGTGGCATTGATTTGAATTATTTTTAATAAAATAATAAATGATTATATTAAATAGACACATAAATCAATTGTATTTAATATATTCATTTAATATTTTTTCATGTGTTTTAATTTTATTGGTTGGTTACGACACGTCAGCTGTTGACGTGTCTTCACCGTTGCATCATATAATTACTCGGATTGATCCTATTCACCAAACCAATTAGTTTTTAGAATTTTTAATATTTAGGATAATTTTATCTTTTTCCAACCTAGTGAATTATTAAGAATACCCTGCATTTGATTTTTTCCTAACTTTTTATTAGTTTGGTGCATTACACCCGGTGTAAATAAGTCTTTCCCCCTAAATATTTTTTTTGCATTTTATATTCTCGCCTTCTAACAAAACAAATAAATAATTATAACTATAAAACAAGTTCACATGAACGGTTGTTTAAAAAACTCTCAAATACAATGTTATGTTAGGGATATATACATTTTTGGTATAAAAAAAAAAACAAAATTACTAATTTAGCATGGAAACAAAAAAAATTACGAATTTAGTGTGAAATATGGGTGTTTGACTTTCAGTGCGCTAGTCCGTATAGCGAGCAGAAAGTGTTGTCCACGTGTCTCCGCAGGATTGGCCATCTAGAGTCAGTGCGCTGATTAGAAAAGCGCCCCGTCCACGTGTGCTCACGCCTCCAAGCTTGCTCTATCTGCATCCGCCACGTGTCACTCTCAAATCTGTGCGCTACTTGAGAAGGCGAGCTGAGCTGACACACGCTAAAGGTGATGGACGTGAGATTCTGTGCCTTACCTCAACCGGCGCACTGAGTAGCTTTGTCTGCCACATTATATTTTTCCTAGATAATAAAAGCATACAGAACCTAATTCTAGAACTGGAGCCAATCTGTGGGCACTTCAATATAGTCCAATCAAAGGCATAGTCAAATTGATACCCTGCACCAATACAATCATTAAAACCTAAAATATATTTTATATATTACTATCATTTGTTTAGTAGCGAATAAGAAATGACTCGTACGCGCCTGGCTCCTGATGTATCGAATAATATTTTTATATTTTGTATTTTCGATCATTATTATAATCATTTTATTTATAACATATTAAATTAGTAATTATTCTATAAATATTATTTTTTACACTAATTATAATGATTATAATTATTAAATAATCATCAAAATCATATTTTAATATAATGAACTTGTAATAAAAAATAATATATAGCATAATTTTTTATGCTAGTATATACGCGTTTGATTTTTATGTAGTATAATTTTTTATGCTAATATTATTTTTATAGACGCGTTTGAATTTTATGTAGTATAATTTTTTATAATAATATTTTTTTTAGATGCGTTTGAATTTTATTTCGTATTATTTTTTATTTGTTATGGTATTTTATGTCGTATTATTTTTATCTGTTAGGGTTAGTCTGTGCGCCACATTGGGTTGGGAAGTGAGTCAGTGCGCTATATTGGGTTGCGAACTGCCCAAAATTCCATCTCCAAATGATTAGCCGAATCATGAGCACCATTACAAAATGATGAGCCATATTTGGGCGTCAAAATCATGAGTCTGTGCGCCATTTAGGCTTGTACACTGAGCTGTGCGCCACTTTGACTGGTGCACAGATTCAGTTTTCCACTCCATCTGGCGCACAGCTCCACCTTACTGCCACATCGGACTTTTTCACACTAAATTTGTAATTTCTTTCAAATTGACACCAAATTTGTAATATTTTGGATTTCTATCCTAAATTGGTAATTTTTTATAATTTTTATACCATAATTGTTAATATCCCTTAAATAAGTGATTAATTGTCAACTTTGAGTGTAATAATTTAATGGAAATGTTGCGATTTGAATAACATAGGTTTTTAACTTATTTTGAAGTTACATGCTTTTGTCCTTGAACGTCACAGTAATTGCCGGAAAGAAAATTCCAGCAATTATTCAATGTCGCTCGCGGGTCTTCAAATGCTGTACTTGTGAATAAGATCTCTTTTTGTCATTTTCTTTGTAATGATTGTAGTTTTCAGAAAGATCTGTACCTCACATTGGTCATTTGCCTTCCCATGATTCGGGAGGATGCGATGAAGAAATCAGTGTTTTCCTGTATCGAGGTTGCGTTAATAAAGAAATTATAACACAATTGCAAGGCAAAGAGACTGGCCTTGAAGAACATGGAGCGCTGATTAAAGTTCGTGTAGTTCCGTACAGTAAACTATGGCTCTTGACACCTGATGCAAAGGTTTTAATGGCAATTGCACTTTACGATATGGCAAAGAAGGAAAGACTATTACCTTCAAAAGCCTGATTTTGCAACTCTTCTAGCTAGGAAAGCTTCAAATATCTAATTATTCCAGTTTGTCATAGAATTACACTAGCGCGCACCGTTTTAAACATGAAATTGTTCAATGCTACAGATTTTATTGACTTGATTTGCTCTGGTTGATGCTCTATCAACTTTTGCATAACTTGTGTAGCTCATAAATTACAAGGTTTGGCTGGATCTGTAAGTCAGGGTGACTTCCAAACATAAATATAAATACGACTGCGTGCATTTTAAAAAAAATGGATTAATTAAGAAAAGGATATAATGGATGCTTGGGATTTAGTTTAAGATTCAGAACCAGTCGCCAAAATCATTTCGTGGTGTGACTCCTGCAAAGTGTAGAGCCAATGTGGGACTAATTTCTTTTCTTGCCCCACCAAAAATGCTAGTTTACAGCTAAATATAACCATTGCCCTTAAGCCAGCGAAAATTTCTTTATTAGGCAAGATTGTCACTCGGTCTCTTACATTCAACTAACAAAATTATACATATGGAAAACAACATTGGGTTAAAAGGAAGACTAAATGCACAAGTATGGTTTTACTTGAATTATATTATTGTTGTTATTAAACCTTGCTGGCTACAAAATCTTTATCACTTGATTCCCATATGGTAGTTCCATCACAAGTGCACAACTTTTTGTAGTTTTCGCCAACTCCTGCACTTCGAGCAATAACAGCTGCTGTGAGCCCGTTGTCTGATCTATCTTCTGTTCCGTATACTGCTACTGACCTCCCGATAAGATCTACAACTCTAAGCTTCTGTTTCACACCGGAGAAGTAAGCCTCTCCTTTCTCGTCAGCGTTTAATGTTCCCAGGTCGCCAAGCGGCTGATAAAATAATGTAACTGAACTGATTAGTACATAATGCAAACAAACTTCACATAATGTGTGGTTGCAAGACAAAATGGCGGAGCATTTTGGACCAATCTATGATTTGACCGTGGAATTAATTTTCCATTTGAACGAATTATATTATTCAGATGAAGTTGGAGTGAAACGAATTGGTTTTATTAGATGTCAATTAATTGATAATAGTGAGGCCAGGCAAACTAGCTCAAACGAAAACCATAAAAAGCAATTTTTACCGCATAGCGAGATTCATATGAATGTCACGTACCTCTTTTTCAGTAGTTCCTTCAATGGTAGGGCTATACACTTTACCAGTGCTTGTTGCGCCTCTTGTCAGATCGCCGAACTCGTTGATAGACCAACCATGTTTTCCAGGTGATAATCCACCGAAGTTGGCTTCAATCCTGCCCAACTCCATATTCACTTGAGCAAAGCGAACAACACCAAAAATCTCTGGACCCTTGAATTCAGCAACAGCAGCAGAAACTAAAAAGTCTGAAGAGGCAAAAGTAAGAGCAAGTTATTTCAGACATTTTAATTACATTACAAAGATTTTGTCTTAATTATTGAATGAATCTCCACTTAAAACATGAGACCTAAAAACCTTGTTCAAATATATATCTAGTATATTAAAGACGCGCAAATATATATATATTCATCGCGAACTATACTAGTTTTCAAGGCTGGAGCTATCTACCACTCAGTATCTATCTGAAAACAATATCTATTTTACCTTTTTATTTCTGCCAAATGGAATAAAACACAACCATGGATTTGATAATTGATAATGATGCTTAAAACCATAATAGATAATGATGCATTTTTTTTTTTTTAACATTTCCTTAGGGTGATAGAGGGATCAAAAGGTGTATAGTTCTTATACACACGTGTGATAAAGAATAAGAAAAGTGTTACTTGTAATGCAGTAAGCTTTGGTATTTGGTACAGGCATGGGAACACAGTATGGGACCTTTCACAGTCAGCATTATGAAGGGGTAGGTTTGATCCGTCTGCTATTTGCGAACAAAAGTCGCTTAGGACCAGATCCAAAACCTTAAACTTCAAACTAATGCATAAAAAAGAAATTTACAAACTACAAGAACATAAGCAAAATACTTTTTTCTGCACATAAAAATTTGTAAAAAGTAAGGTTTCTGTTTATCTATTATTAATTTATTTTTTTAACTAACGCTAACTTTCAACAACTTTCTTTACATAACAACCCACAAGCACATAATACTATATAACCTTGTCTTTTAATTCTCAATTCACACAAAAACATATTTTTTGCCAATCTAATCGCTTATTAGTCACTACAATTCCAAAACAATTTCTACTGCAACGTTAGCCACAAGACTGCAGTTTCATGGCCTATTCCATTCTGGAATGAAGAGTACCACATTTTGGACTGAACATTCCAAAAAACAAGACACACCCGGTATGAGCAATCCAGGTAACATTATGAACAACATTGAAAGGTAAAAGATGTATATCCAATCAATTCTGATTCCAGCTTGCAGGAATTAGATCCATGATATCTGTGAATCCAATGCAGATAGAAGTATTATTCTTTAAATTGAAGACTCTTGTATTGTATACTATCAAGAGATGAAAGTTTTTTCCTATAGTTTTCCGGATGTCAGATGAGTTGAAATAAATTGTGACTTCTTAGCGTTACTGCTTGCTAGAGGGTCATTTATTTGACTGCATGACAGCTGTATGAATGGAATCCTGATATTCTTTGTAATTAATCCCAGTTTAATCAAAAAGTATTCCTCTATTCTCTCAATTCTTCTGCTCTCTCCCTCTTTTCTTCCTAAATTATCCATTTCTACCGAATAATTCTGCTCTAAAAGGTCAATACATAACATGTGAAAGGTCAATTTCAGGGAATTGATGGAAAGGCAGTTCCCAGGCAAAATCAAAATTATGTAGGTAACATAAATACTGAATCATTATCCAACATTCATGCACAGAGAAGCTCGAAATGAGGAGGAGAACTACCAAAGGCTGCTGGTTTCATGGGGTTCTATGTTGCTCACAAATTCACAATGTGAATGCAAATTAACAAGGAATCAGTATGATCTTATATTCCCACAAGTTCTAAATTTAATATTCAAGTAAAATGAATATGCTCAGCAATGGCTCTATATACTACAAAGAAACGGCAAATCTATTGCAAGTTAGTCTGAGTCATGCTACAAAACAGGCATATATGAAATTAAGAAGAATTCAGAAATGCAAATGGACCAACCTTCAGGAACACCTTGGCCAATCAACCTGGCATTACGGCCCGTCTGCTCCAGAGCTTCAGTCATTGTCTTTATAGGTGAAGAACCGAGAACTCTTACTACTTGATTGTCCAAGTCTACCTCTACATTCTTTACTCCTGATTTCCCCGAAAATGGAAAACGAAGCATATCACAATTAAGGACCAAAATAAACTGATATGACCCAATTAATCATTGTTTATGCAGAGAAACAGCGTGAAAGAGCATATATACCGTTGACAGTTTGTAACTTATTCTTGACGGACCTAACACAACCTTCACACTTCATGTCTACCATGAATTCCGTCTGCCCCAAAATTCACACATATCAATAGAATTCACATGATCTTTCTTACCCAATATCAGCTCAAATACAAATAAGAACTAAAGCTGAAAAAGACATTGAAATAAAAAATTTAACTTACAAGTAACTCAGGCAAGACTGCATCCTCCTGCAAATAAAAAAAAAAAAAGATTAATAATTTATCACCAAATACAAAAAATTAGACAGAAATGGGTAGATACAAAATCGGGAACCTGATGTGTGTTCTTGAGATCTGAAGAAGGTGCGTCCATGCTAACAGCAGAGGGAGGCTGAACCAAGTTTTTGGCGAGGCCAAACGGAGATGAGGAAGAAGTGGAAACTGAGAGGAAAGAGAGGATATGGGGTTTATGATTTGAATGAGAAGAAGATTGAGAGAAAAAAGGAAGAGATGAAAAAGCAAAGGCCGCAGGTATGGCAGATGCTGCGAGGGCTGTCTTCGTGGTTGTTGTCACTGACCTCAGAAATGCCATTTTTTTTTTTTATCCTTTTTAATTTATTCGCTGTTACCTTATTCTGTTTTCGGGACAGCGAGATTAGCCGGTTTATGCCCACCCGGAAAAATAAATAACTTTAAAAAAATAGATGCCTTTTCTTGCCTTCCTTCTTTTTCTCTAGATACATCTTTTTCTTTTCTTTTTAGTTTAAAACTACTCAGAAAATTCGCCCCAGTTTATTAAAATTTGGAATAGTTAATTTTATTTTTTATAATTATAAATTATAATTATATATAATTTAATTATTTCAATTTTCATATATATGCTACATCAGTTCAATTTTAATATCATTATGATATAAAATTTTCCATTTTAACATTAGAATATACAAACATTAAAATGAGAACATTCATAATTATTGGACTTTAATGTTAAATGGCAGAAAAATTATTAAAAAAGACTTGGTATTATGATTGTAGATATTTTTAGTAAAGGCCCGATCGTAATGCCACTTTTTGGCCCTCTCCATATTAAAATATTTGCCAATCAAATGTAGACATATGCCATTAGTTACAGTCCAAAAATTTAGGGACTAAATTATAATTTACCAAAACTTAATAGAGTAGCTAGTAATAAATCATATAAAATTTAAGTATGAATTATTCTAACGTAAATTAATAATTTAAATATCTAGACGATAACCAGGTCGAAAAAATGATCGTTTTAAGTATGATATTGCAATTTCCAACTCCGATGGTATTTTGGTCATTTTGACGCTCGAAATATTTTAGACTAGGAATTTAATCTTAAAAATATCAAATTTGGAATCAAGACGTCAAGACGATCGATTTGAGTATAAATTTGCTAGGTTTCAGTAATCGATCAATTTTTACCCACACCGGATAAAATGCGGTAAAAACGTAAATTTTAATTTACGTCCGTAAAATAGTAAAAATATCAAATCTTATCAGAAAATAATATCTAGAAGCCTTGGATACCAAATATTAGGTAAGATTATTAAGAGTCAAGATTTGATAATTTGGGTCCAAAATAATTAAAGTAGATTAAATGATATTTTGCACAAATTATTGTCTAAAAATTATTTGGGCACACTTTTGAGGCCTATAAATTAACCCCTAACATCTGAGTATTCATTACAGTGCAAATAATTTCAGGTAGACAATTAAAATTGAGAGAAAACACAACATTTTGTGTGATTGTTGTTGCGGCAGAAGACCCATACCCAGCCGCCTGTCATTTGGCGAGCCAGTGTTGGGGAAGAGATTGTCGTTTTGGCTACGGGAGAGGCACTCCGCAAGGCCGCATGCCTGGCATCAAATTACTAGTTGATCCCTGAAGTTATATTCCGCGTTTTAATTTCATCCTTCCACCTTTGTGTTATTCAGGTATTAACCCCTAGGGCTGTGCATCTGTCGGGTTCGGTTCAATCCGAACCGAACCCGACCAACCAGAAAAACGAAAATTTTTTATATTAAAATCCGAACCAAACCGATCAACCCAATTAAACCGAACTGAACTCGTCGGTTCGGTTCGGTAGGGTTAGTTTGGGTTTTGCACACCCCTATTAACCCCCAAAACTTATTTTCTCTTTTCAATTACGTCCAAATATCTGATTAAATAATAAATTGAATTTATTTTTAAAATTAGATAATTTTGGGGTATTAATAAATTAATTAAAGCCTAAAATTAAGTTAAATATTCTTAAAATAAATATTTGAAACTGAATTTTGTAAAAAATAATATAAAATGAATATTTTATAAATTTATTTGTGGTAATTTAAGTTGTTATTAAAATTAAATATACTCATGAGTTAATTGAATTAATTGGGCTACAAAGTTAAGTCTTAAATATTTATAAAATGAGTTTAATTGCTTATTTATTTTAGTTGCTTTAAATAATTTGATATTTAATTATAATTCATTTACTTTATGAGTTCAATTGAATTTACTTATTTATTTGTTTTAATATATATATAGTACTATACTAAAGTTAAAATTTAAATCAAGTTATGTTAAATACTAGAAACAAATATTTTAAAAAACAAATAAATTATTATTCCATTAAAAGATATATTTTTAAAATAGTTATTTTTAAAGTAAATGGAAGTATATAAGTATATATAATTTGGGTTTTAAACATAATATTTATAAGTTATCAATTTATTAAGTCCAGTTATTTACAAGTATTAATAAAAGTAATATTTTAATTAATATCAAATATTTTAAAAAGGTATTTAAGTTTATTTTCGAGAAAAATTAAAGTACCTAAAATGACTTAAAAAATAATTTTATAAATAAGATTTAAAAATGAAGGAAAATGTATGCTTTTGAAATAAAAATATATAAGATATATATGTTAATAATATTGATTTAAGATGGAAATATATTCTCTTTATAAATTAATTATGATTATTAAAAATAATGATTTTGAAATATACCTGGTAATGAATATTATGATTTTTAAACGAATATTTCGTATGAATATGATTGATGAAAAATATATGATTTTGGAATGAACATGAATGTTGGAATGTGTTGATTTGGAATGATTGTTTACGTGAGTTCTTATGATGAAAATTATTGATTTTGAAAAATTGTAAATTATGAGAAAAGTATTTTAAGCTCTACTAGGATTTAGTTGAACCGAGTTAATCTAGAGAATGATCAATCATATCCTGAATTTTTGATATATAGCCACTGATTTGTTACGGCGATAGCCGTTGTAATTGATTGCTGTGACGACCGATTAATGTAGCCATTTGATTGGTGAGTAATGTAGCCATTTGATGTCCGCCATTTGGTTATCTATCCAAAAGAAATAATGTAGCAAGTTGGGAACATAACCAATTGATAAGTCTATTCTAAAGTAGGTTCGTCTGAATATCTAGTAGAGCTAATCAAGGAAAACAAGTAAGATTTTTTAAATATGGCAATTTAATAGTTAAAGTATCCATTGAGCTTTATCGCTCAACAAGTTTGATTTATTTTGAACTTGTAGGTCTCAAAAAAAAAGTAAAAAGGGACTGGAACTGTCAGATAGTACGAGGAACACAAAGAACCTAGAATGGCATATACTGTGAAGATAGATTCAGAATCAGGAAAAGACATCTAGAAGAAAAAAAATGTATCGGTATTTTAAAATATATCATAAATTATGATTTGTATACCATGTAATATGTAATGTGACACAACTTGGTTCGACTGTAAATGGTCGGATTAAGGGGTGTTACACCATTACTAATATTGCTAATTAATTAAAATATGAAAACTTATTTAAATTAATTATTGTGAGATTACAAAATTTTAATATTGTAGATTGTATATTGTGAAGTAGAATACCACTTATTAATGGGGACATTTTAAATTTGATCTAGCATATACATTTTTAGTAAATGTGTACTACAAAAGTTGTCTTAAGGATTATGGATGCTCTTATTAGAAATTTTAAATGTTTGTCCCTTGGCAACTAAGAGGGGGGGTGAATTAGTGGCCTTCTAAAAAAATTAAGCGGAAATTAGGTGAAATGAATAGAAGGAATTTATAGTGGTTCGGCTATAATCTTGAGCCTACGTCCACTTCTCCAATCCTAGAAAGGAATTGGGTTCTACTAACATCAATGGAAAAACAATGAGGTTTTAAGAAGTTTACCTCAAACTTAGCGTTTAATGCTCACCCCAAACTTACAATTGCTTTTTAGTGTTTAAAGCTCACACTAATAACTCATTTACAATAGAAGAGTTGGATTTAATGCTAACCCAACAAACAATCAAACAATAGAGATTTTAATGTTGTTGATTGAGA
>CATIWJ010299155.1:0-24526 GCA_949640765.1 Croton laevigatus
CTTTTAGATGGGGAAGAAAGAATAGGCAAATTCTCCTTTGGTCCTCAAGCTTAAAAACCGTTTAATATAATACCATTTTTAATAGGAAAAAATAGATAGAGGATATTTTAGTATAATTTATGTAAAATACGGAAATAAAAGAGCTCATTTCAAAAAATGTAAGAAGACATTTGTCAAATATAGCAAAATTAGGGAGGTAATCACATTTTTTCTCAAAAAATTGTACAATATATTTTAACATTCCTGTAAAAACAGGAAATATTAGCCCATTTAAATGTCACATCCAGAAAGAACAAATGACTTGCTCTCCTTCCTCAATTTAATACGAATTAACATGTCCTTCAACACTAATATTATTATTATTTTTTAATAGTAACATTGATCTTTTAGTATAAGGAATCAATAACCAATACATCATTAACGATGGTGTTACAATCCTCCAAACCTTAGAACCGGACGTGGATAAAGATGCTTTTATTATAGAATGAGCAACTTGATTCACCGATTTTTTAGCAAAACACAAAGCATTTGAGTGTACCCCTCGCTTAGCAAGTGTTTAATGTCACGCATAATCAAACCTAAATGTGAAAGATCAACAATGTTAAAAATCTATTTACTGGAGCAACATCAAGCAATCCGTTTCAACTCTTAACTTTAACCAATCCAGAGCTTCCCATATTGCCATTGCTTTTGCTAGCCAAAATACTCGCAAAAACGTACATTCCACCCCAACATGATTTCTTAAAAATTGAAATTCATCCACTACTACCACCACTATTTTGCTTTCAGGAATTAGTTTCTATTCCTATTCCGGTAAGTTTACTATATTGCTATAGTATAGCTGAAACTTATGAACCAGCTTACTAATTTGCATCTTAAATTGAGAAATTTCAGTTTGACGTACCTAAAATTGAAAATTATTAACGAAGTCGCATGTTAATTAAAGAAGGAAATTGTTTCCAAGTTTATAATGGATCCTCTTCAGTATCATGAATATATTGCAACAATGTTCAACAAGTCAAATCAAACTGTGTATTCGTAAACTTAATATAAACCAGTAGTAAACTATTTGTCAACCAAAACAATTATCCATAAACTTGTTTATTAATTATATTGGGTGAACCACCTAACCTAATGGTAAACATGTGATGCCTTATGCTTCTGTTTAATTCATAAAATTATTTTATATTATAAATTGATGATTCATTAGTGAATTTTTCATCAATAAAGTCATTGTTTTTGGTTTAGATATTAAAAGCTTTTTGTAGATATTTCTAAAAACCAGTCCTAATCCTAATAATATTTAATGATGTTAGCCCAGAAGCATAAGTCACAATGAATTTTGTATTTTGGTGCACTAATCAAGTCCAAAACTGATGATAATTAACAGTGTACCAATTAAAGCATTGATTTTTTTTTTTCAAAAGAAAAAAGAATATTAAAATGACAAAAGAATCTTCATTACTTTTATATTACTTTGAGTTGATTAGTGCCTAATGAAATGGTTTTGAATTACCAAATGATAAGTTTTATAATGAATTAAGGTGGTTGAACTACTTTGCATATCATCAGCATCTCTTATTTAATTTAAATGTTGCAATGTCAACTAAAAATGAGTTACTTATATGAATGGAATTTTCATTTTGTGTGGTTTTTATTTCAATTTTTTTATTCTTTCTAATAAATAAAATTTCTTATTTCTGTTTAAGTAATCACTGGCAAATTTACAGTCTCATTCGAAAAAATTTATGTAAAACTAAGAAGTGAATTTATGTATTTGGCCTTTTTTTTTCTATCTTAACTATACTAGTAATCAGAGTGAACTACTTAACGTAGCGGTAAAAATAGGATGCACCAGTGTCCAAAACCTGAAGATTTTGAATAAGATGCCAAATATCAATGGAAAAATAAAAAAGCTAGAGAAAGTTACGATTAATATCAAATATTGTTAGGTTTGAATGAGTTTAAGACCAGTGAAAATAGGTTTTTTTTTTTTTTCAATATAGAAAATGTAACCGACCGATAACAAGTTGGGCTACATAGCAGGGGTAACCCTTCCCTGAGCAATAAATTGGTACATCTTTATGAAAGGTAGGATGATAATCAGACTACACCCTGATTGACTGGTGAAAATAGTTTTAACACTTATTATATTCTTCTTTTGGCAAATTATGACATTATTTAAAATTTATTGACATTAATCAAATTGAAATTACATAATATGTCTTTTACTTAATAGACCATTTTAGTAATGTTTTATAAAAAAATTCAGAAAAGAAGCAAATGGAAAAATGGTTATATCAGCATCACTAAACCTAGACCATGAAAAATAAAATAGATTAGATGTGGATGAATTATTAAGATTGGTTGGAGCGTTACTGACATGGAGAAAAGAATTCATAATTTAAAATAATGATTTGAAAAATGGAAGGGTGGGTTGTGTTGTCTACCATGGGAAGTAACCCATTATTTTGATATGCCTACCACTTTGTCCTTTTCAAGATTATGCAATTTCCTTAACTAATCTTCAATCCTCTTTCTTGCATGAAAAATATACCTTCATTTTTTTAAATAGCATAAATAGAAGTAGTGTCTCAATGTGTGGTCACTCGACACTTGGTCTGAAGAAATGTCGCTATTATCTGAATTGAGGGAGAGGTCGGCTTATCAACCTCGACCTTTGGACCTAACCTTAGCCTTCTCGCTAAGCCGGACCGCTGGACTCTGAAAGTCTAGGCGACACTTTGGGCCCCGAGATTCATAGAGACCAGAGAATCCCATTGGAAGCTGCAAAGTTGGTGTTTCATTGCTTATATAAGGCCAACGTCAGGCCTCTGTTTATGGCTAATCACACTTTGAGACTTTCAAGTGGAATATTAAAAAAAATGAAAATATGGAATAATTTTAATTCGTGGATGAGCATGTGGGAATAAATTAGACACATTTAGTTTATTTTTTTTATAATTCTTAACTTCCTTCTTTTATTCTTAATAAAAGAATATATTCAGTTGCTTAATATAAAAACAAGATTTCTTATTTTATTTTGATTGCTTGTCCCATTTTATTCTGCAAATTAAATATGGTGTATTTTGGCCTACACCTATTTGTTTATAAACTAAATTTTCATTTTTTTAGAAAAAATAAATAAATTTTGGAACAGTGCTTAATGTCTATTTAAAATGAAAAAGATTCCACTAAATTTTGTAAATATTATATTAATAGCGACAATGAAGCTCATGGAAAGGAAGAAACTGCAGAAGAAAGGAGGGACACCTGTTGGTTGAATGGCCTTGAGTACCGCAAGGTCTAGAACCAGATCCAAACCAAGTGCTATTAGTTTGATAATGAGACACTCTATTGAAGTTTTTTTGATAATTGCCTTGTTGATTGCTATTTTCCTTGTTTTGAGTTTTCTGTGAGTAGTTAAGCATAGCAGGAAAGGGTCAAAAGTTTTGAGCTTTCCATCAAAAGAAATAGCCGAATCACGAGCATAATTGTTCGTACAGTTTCTTTATAGTTGTCTGCTAAAATACGATTAGTGATATCTTCCTCATGCATTGCTAACTCATCAGTTTTCATCTTGATTGCATTCGGTAATTGTTGAGTTTCCTTTTAAGCTGAGCTTTATCCTTCCTCTTGATGGTTTGGCATAGGTGGTAGCCAGCTCATGCTTATTTTGGATATTTTGCTTTTGCAATAAAAGGAATAAGAAGTGCACCAATTGATGATCCTGCCTATTCCAAGGATTATGTTCTAGTCTAGATTAGGATTTGAGGTTCTAGGAACAGTGATTGGTCGGCAAGCCATCAACATCATAGCCCATTAACAAGCTTTCAAACTGAAATTTGAGCCTAGAGCTTATGCAGCCACATTAAAAGTTACTAATTGTTTTGAAGAGGAAGCAGGGGTAATAGAAGCACTACCAAGAAATGTAAAGAAAAGGAAAATGATCAAGAGACATTTGTCTCTGGTACCATCATAAATTAATTGAGATGTTTTATTAGGTAAAGAAGAAGAGTATATTATTGAAATACACAGTAATTCTTAATATTATTGAAGCAGGGGTAATAGAAGCACTACACCACATGTAATTCTTAATATGTCGATGTGACAATTTTGAAGTAAAATAATATCAAAATGCATTTAATTCTCTGACCTAATTTGGTTGTTTGGTTAGAAATTATACATGGAAGTTAAAACTTGTACAAACCAAAACTTGACCCAAAATTTGGATTTGTTATGACTTTGACATTCAATTCACAAAATATCTCATCCAATAAGGTAGGTAAGTTTTTATCATTTCATTCTCCTCTAATCTATAATTCATAATTTTTATTTAAATGAATGTTTATATTTCTTGTTTTTCATGTGATCTCGTTGGACACAAAAAAAATTCAATATTATTACGTTACATATATACTTAACAATAAATAAATTATGTAATGTTATTTAATAGATATATATTTTAATTTACGGTATAAGATGTGACGATTCGACGGTCTTGTCATTATCATTGGGTTTTTTTTGTCATACATTATTCATAATAATTCAATTAATTTTAATTTTTAATTAAATCTGTAATTTGATAAAAAAAAAATAAAAATATAATATGTGCTAAATTAAATGGAAGTAGTTTGTATAAATAAATTATTTATTTTTTAAAAATAATTATAAATTAATTAATGTATTGATTGTATTAAATTAAAAAAGATGAGATTAATAATTTGAATTATTTTATTCTAAATAATTTAAATATATGATAAAATAAATATAGTTTGAAAGTGAAATAAAAGGTGAAATAAATTTTTATATATTTTACAAGTTTAAAATATCATGAAATTAGTTAATAGTAATAAGTTATGAGTATTTTTAGTTTGAAATTGAAAAAAGATAAAATTTATTAAAAACCAAAAATTTTGGGACAGTTTTAATATATTAAAAATATCAAATTAGTAATTAATTTTGAAATTGCTGAAATTGTACAAAAATTATTATTTATATTATTTTTATTACAAAATTAAAAATATATCGAAATTATTACATTTTAAAAAATTTATACTAAAATTGTTATATTAGCCAAGATAAAATATTTGTGCCTTTGGAGCCACAAATGCGTATGTGCAATATTATATGTTCCTTTTAACATACGTTAAAAAAATAATAAAAGAGGCAAAGTTGCTTTCTTGAAACAATCATAATCATATACCATATCCTTCACTGTTCCTCTTTTGTTTTTTGATGAAACATCTTCAGAAGACCAAATTATTTTATTGAGTTGGCCTAATCATTCCCATCACCTCTCCATAACCTTAACATTAATCCCTAATTAAATATAAATAGATTAGCTCCATTCTCTTTTCTTCAGCTCAACTTTGTAAATAACTACAGTAATTGAAAATAAATAATACAATCATTTCCTTAAATAATTACTTTGACTAAATTAAAAGCGCTTTGACTGATCACACACAAACATATCAGGTGGGATGCGTTGCCAAAGTCGTCTACTTACTACACCTCAATATTATTATTCTTATAAAAACAATTACATAATCCCAAATTTTCTCAGCTAATCACTCTTTTAATTACTGTGTTAATTGCTTTTGATACATGTTTAGTGTTTATATATAATCATTTCTGCTCTAAGCAAAAACTAAACACAGGCACAAAATTATAGTAAGAAGAGCAAGAAATTTAAAAAATATAGAACGGAAACAGAACAGTTCATCGAGATCTGCGAGTTATAGCAGCGTTTGCTTGACGGTGAAACTTCAAGGAAATTCTTAGCTGAATTTTTGAACGTTACAATTTAGAGACTGTTTATTATTCGAATCTAACTAAAACAGCTGCAACTGCAACAACTACTTTACTCTTTTGATGTTGCCTCTTTAGTCTGCGTGTTTGAGAAGAAAATGTCGCTTTAAATCTTTGAGTTTTTCTCTTTTCCCTTGCGCTACTTCAGATCACTGTTCTTCTTCTTCTTCTTTCCACTAATGGCGCTTGCTGTTCTACACTCGCGTTCCTGACCAATTTTAAGGTTTCGGCTCTCTTCTTCCTTACTTTGCTAATATTTTGTTTTGTTTGGTTACTGAGAAATTTGAGGGAGAAAAGAAATTACTGCTACTGTTTGTTTATACCCCTCAGTTTTTGCTTCCTTTTTTTTTTCAAATTTTTTTTATGGGGTTGACTAGAAAGTTTGTATTTTATATTAACATTTAGTAGAGAAACCAACAATTGGCTAACGGATTTTGAGCTAATTTCATCTGGAAAAGTGTATGAGCAGGAACTTTTCTATTCTGATTGAAATTGCTCTTCATTTTGCTGAATACAAATTAGGTTCATGTCCATTCATTGAATATAAACATATATATAATAATAAAAAAAAAAGTAGGCATTTTGTTGCTTTGTTGAAATTTGCATGTGGTTGTCCTCTAATTTGAAATTTCTTGTTTTTAATCTAAATTTGTTGATATTGTTCAATTTGCTTTTTTAGTTCATGCATTTGTTTGGTGTTGTTTATGCAAGAAAAAAAATTGAAAACTCCTCAGCATATATGCAAGTTATCACCTAAATTTACGCCAATCAAATGAAAATTTCTAAAAGGAATTAACATTGCTTCCTTTAATGCTTTTGCTTTTTCTCTTTAGCATAAAAAGGATATTCTTTTTCTTCTTTTTCTTTTCCCTCTCTCTTACTAGTTCTTTCTTTCCTGTACTGATTATTTCAAATGCCACTGACCATTCTTTGTGGGGTTTTTTAATGCATGGTTGGAGGTTTGTATTAGATATTAAGTAGGCTGCTGCTGTTCTGGTTTGTGGAGTGGCTAAGTTTCTTCAACTTTAGTAGGAGTTGGTGAAATTGGGAAGGTTTCCTTTGTTATTCTTTTGTTTAGCTAATTAATTAGGTGACAATTATTGATGATTAAATATTGATCAGTGTCACCCAAAAATAGTTAAATTATATATTCCATGTGTGTTCAAGAAATATGAATGACATGGGTTCTGTTTCTTCTTTCACAAATCTTGCATTTGCTGGGGTCTAGCCCTCTTCATTTCCTGATGACCCCTACCCCAATCCAATATTGTTCAAACCTGAAATTTAATATTTTGTTTATTCTTCTTATGTTTTTGTTAAGCTTGTCATATTGGTTCAGTGAGTAGTCACTATGGTTCACCAGTTTTGAATGTGGGTATGTGTTTGAATTTTCCAGGGAAAGCAGAGGAATTGGTGAGATTATACCTATCAGTTAAATCCAACGCAAATTCTATGAAGACACTCTCATTTATTCTGGCATTGATGTTTCAGTTGCTGCTGCTTTTCCTTTCTCAAACTAGTGCTGATCTGAATTCTGAGAAACAAGCCCTCCTTAACTTTGCTGCTGTAGTTCCTCATAGCAGGAAACTTAATTGGAATTCAAGCACCCCAATATGCAAGTCGTGGATAGGTATCACCTGCAATGCAAATGGTTCTCATGTAACTTCTGTTCGCCTTCCTGGCAGTGGACTGTTTGGACCTATTCCAGCTAACACACTTGAAAAGTTGGATTCCCTCATCACCCTCAGTCTCCGCTCCAACCGGCTTACTGGAGAACTTCCCTCAAATTTACTCTCCCTCCCTTCCCTTCAAAATGTATACCTTCAGCATAACAACTTTTCAGCCACCATTCCTTCATCACTTTCTCCTCAGCTGAACACACTTGATCTATCCTTTAATTCTTTCACCGGGAGTATTCCTAGCACAATACAGAACTTAACAAACCTTACCGCTTTGAACCTTCAAAACAATTCCCTTACAGGATCCATACCTGAAATCAGTAGCTCAGGCCTCAAACAGTTAAACTTGAGTTACAACCATTTGAATGGTTCGGTTCCATCCACCCTTCAAAAGTTCTCCCTCTCCTCCTTTGAGGGAAACAGTAAGCTATGTGGACCACCACTCAACCAGTGTTCCTTACCTGCGCCCTCCCCTTCTCCGTTTCCTTCATCTTCCCCATCTCCGATTCCTTCACCTTCCCCGTCTCCTTCTCTGACTCTCTTACCGCCTTCTCCAACCAACTCTCCAAAGCCAACTTATAGTTCTAAGAAGAAACTTAGTACTGGATCTATAATTGCCATTGCACTCGGAGGAGCTGTGGTACCGTTGTTCTTATTTTTGCTTTTAGTGATCTTCTGTTTGAAGAAAAAAGATGGTGAGGACAATGCTGAGATGAAAGCAAAAGGCGGGAGGACTGAGAAGCCAAAGGAAGACTTTGGGAGCGGAGTGCAAGACGCTGACAAAAATAAGTTGGTATTTTTTGAAGGCAGTTCTTATAATTTTGATCTAGAGGATTTATTAAGAGCTTCAGCTGAAGTACTGGGGAAAGGAAGTAATGGGACAACCTATAAAGCTATCTTGGAGGAGGGAACAACTGTAGTTGTGAAGAGGTTGAAAGATGTGGTTGCAGGGAAACGAGAATTTGAGCAGCAAATGGAGACTGCAGGAAGGGTTGGTCACCACTTGAATGTTGTTCCTCTTCGTGCTTATTACTACTCCAAGGATGAGAAACTCCTGGTTTATGATTATCTACCAGGAGGAAGCTTTTACACTTTATTGCATGGTATGTTAATCATATAGCCTATCATCTTCTCTTTTCCTCTCCATTCCATGATTTGTTATTTTCTTATTAGGATTAGGCAGCCACCGAAATCTGAACATGGCCATTCTCCCGTTTGTCATATGCAAATTAAGATTTTCACTTTTACCTGATAATTCTCTATATTGTAAAATGACAGCAGGAAGCAGCAGTTTTGGCCGAAGTCCGCCAGACTGGGATACGAGAGTAAAGATTTGCCTAGGAACTGCAAGGGGCATTGCACATATCCATTCTGCTGGTGGAGGGAGGATTATTCATGGAAACATCAAATCCACCAACGTACTCCTCACTCAAGAACTCCATGGCCGTGTTTCAGATTTTGGCTTAACTCCTATAATGAGTTATCCCTCTGTCCCAGCTAGAAACGCAGGCTACCGAGCTCCAGAAGTGATAGAAACTCGAAAATCTACACAAAAATCTGATGTCTATAGTTTTGGAGTTCTTCTACTAGAAATGCTGACAGGCAAAGCACCAATCCAGTCAACAGGACAAGAAGAAGTTGTGGATCTCCCAAGGTGGGTGCAATCTGTTGTTCGAGAGGAATGGACTGCAGAAGTTTTCGATGTGGAACTAATGAAGTACCAAAATATTGAGGAAGAAATGGTGCAGATGCTACAAATAGCAATGTCATGTGTATCAAGAGTGCCTGACATGAGACCTACAATGAATGAAGTGGTTAAGATGATTGAGGAAATCCGTACAGCTGATTCTGCAAACCACACATCAGAAGATGCCGGATCAAATACTCGAACCCCATAATTGATTTGTTTTGTTTACCATTCTTCATATATAGAAATTGTTTCTCAGATCCTGGTTTGATGCTTGTTTTTTAACTGTTTAAGAACTATTTCTCAATGCATTGGTTCCACTGGTGAGTGAGGCTAAGCAAGGGGTGCAAAGAGAAACGCCAGTATTTCCCTTGTATTATGTGCTGCTTTTCTAGCACTGTAACTCTGATTTTACCATTCTTAGAATTAGTTATGTTTATGCAGTAACAAAGTTTTCCCTATCATAATATATGCCCCGTCATTTAGCTGGAGAAATTTCTACATTCTACGACAACATGCCTGTAAAATTCAGGACTCTTCAACAGAAATATTATTGAAATTAGTATGCGAACTCCCTTGGTTCTATCTTTCCTCTGCAGCACTTATCCGTATAGAAAAATTGTGATGGCCCATTTAAAGGGGCGATTTTAATTTCTCTACATGACAGTAATTTCTATGGGAAAATAAATAAATAATAAAGGTGACGATCATAAATGCTCTTTGCTAAGCTAAGACCTTGAACTTGGAGTGTTTTTGTCAACCAAATCAGCACCGCTAACATAACTAGTGACGAATGATATTAACCGGAAAGGAGCTCCGATCAATGGTGCATCAGTAAGTGGTACAGGTCCTGTCTTATCACTGTTAACGGCCTGTAGCTCTAAATCACGAAGCTCATTATCATCCAAAGGAATTTGCACAATTTCTCCAGAATAGTATGAAACTGTAGCAGCAGGTTCAACATCCGACAACTCCAATTTGGGGGCCACTGCAGATATGATTTCGCTAGGCTCGGGACTGGAATGAGTAACAACGGCAATTTCAGCATTTTCAACTGTGAGTTCATGACCAGTGCCTGAAGAAAGACCAGCTGGTGAACTTTTTTCATCATTTTCAACCGTAAGCTCAGGGCCTGTGGCTGAAGAAAGTCCGGCTGGTGAACTTTGTCGGTCAACCTTAATACACAACTCATTCACCTGAGAAACAAAGCAGTTAACAACAAATATTAAAATATGTAGTATATTATTTCTTACACATGCCTTCAAGTAAACAAGCTTATATTATATGTCTGATACTCTAATATTGAAGTTAGATAACTAAGCCATCAAAGTTATAGCAGTCTACTTTTAAAGCATTGCAACAAAAAACATATAACTTGAAAACCAAATCAAGGCTGTGCAAGAAAGAGGCAGTTTATTACTTTCTCAACAAGATCTGCATTTTCTGTGATCAGTTTGTCAACCAGAATACAAGCTGCTTCAACCTGGGAGTTCAACTCATCACATTCAGAAGCATGCTGCATCAAACATAGTTCAACATTATTTTAAATATTATCAAATTTTCAGATTTTCAACTCCAACCCAACATTTAATTGAGAAGATATTTGCAATAGTGTAAAGGATCCTCCCAAAACTGATAGACCAATTGGCCTGTTCCAAAAAATATAACTGTCAAAGATCTATTGGTGGGGAAGCAAACCTTTTTCTGTTCATCTGATATTCTTTCAGAGATGCTTGCCTCAAGGCTCTGAAGCTGTGATTGCATAGCAGATTTGTTCTCCATCAGTTTTTGGTTTTCTTTCAACAGGCTATTCTTGGATTCTTCCAACTCCACCACCTGCCAGGCTTTGTTTTAATATCCATATCAGAACAAAAACAAGGCTATAGCATATAGAACAGTCAGTCATCTCCATGCATTCAACTGATAACCTACAACATTCATAAGGTAGTGGACATATGGCGACAGAAAATTCAGAAAGCTTTAAATCGAAGCAATGACATAGTAGAAATGTAAATAAAGCTCTGTACCTTCATTTCTAGTTTCATGATGTCAATATTCTTTCTAGCAAGTGTTTCTTTGTTTCTATCCTGCAAATAACAGTTATGTAAAGTTAGGAATTCAAAATGAATGCTCTTACATATGAATCAGCTGCACATATTTGCAAACAGTTATTTCCCATATGCTGCCATTAATCTTCGCAAGACACCAAATTGCCTGAAATCAACCTCCTCTACTCAAACATTTCAATTTCCATCTGCCACTTTTTTCACCTTTTCTTTAGGAAGAAATCTTAGACCATTTAAAGCTTCAGATACTACAAAATACCTTTTCATATTTGGAAAAACAGAAGAAATGAAAAATAAAATAACACACTTCTTTATAGACAATCTGTTTAATCCTCGGGTATTTAACTCGAAGATACATCAATCAAGGATGAAACTCCAATCAATCACACACATTAATGGATTAAAAAGACACTGATCCACACTTGGACAATTCTTTATGAAAGAAATATAGAAATATGATAAGACATTTACAAACAAGCTCATTAATTAGCCAAATGAATTTTTGGAAATGGAATAGCCAATCGGGAATGCCAATATAACAACAAAAGGGTGATTACCTCCGTTAGTGTCCAAGAATCTTTATCACTTTCCAGTTGTTTAATTTTTTCCTCCAAGTTAGCCTGTAGAATATTGCAAGAGTTATGGAACATTGTGAACTACGTAGACAGTATTGTGCATGACCCGGTAAATTGCATCACTGGTCAAGAACTTTTAGGCTTAGTTCAATACTGTTGCCAGAGATCAACTTGTTACAGTTTCATCTCAAATACCTTATCACTGAATTATGATAATACAGTAAATTTCATAGTTAGTTTCCATGATGAATCGCTATGTTCTCGTGTTCATACTTCTAAGCATTTTAAGCAATATAACCAAGTGCCATTAATCTTTTCCTTAAAAGTTAGGAAAAAATTTCAACAGACTATAATGAGTTACCAGGAAAAAAAATTCACTAGGGCATTCAAAACTCCAGTAATGATCAAACTTGCAAATAAAATAGAAATTCAATTTTTTAGAAGAAATCAATTCTTAGGGATCAACCTAAAATCACACCTAAAACTTCAGTTACAACTAGTTTAACAGCCTCATCTGATGTCAATTAAGGTAAGCACTAGCAGATAAACTTTACCCTTGCTGAACCCATAGCAATCTTCTCATCTAATAAAGGTTGAAGCTTCTCCTCCAAGCCAGCCTGCATGTTATGTAATTTCAACAGTTAGAAGCTACAAGCAAACACAATGAGTATCCAATTTCAAAAGTTAAGAAGCAATTGCTATAAAACAGCATGTAAAAGGTGTTCTAAAGTATTTTCTGCAATAGCAATGAAGAAGATGTCAGAAAAACATGCCAAAAAGTGGGAAATACAGTTCAACATAAGCCTACATGTCAATCAAAATTACCAGCGTTTGAAGAATCAACTCTTTTTCGTCCCGCAATGCTACAATTTTCTTCTCTAGATCAACCTGCAAATTATGCCATTAGATCAGCCTGGTAAAAATAAATAGAATATGCAGGCACAATCTAAAAGATACAACAAGCACGTAAATCATCAACCTCGAATGATCCATATATGAATGACTAGAAACTTGACTGACCTCTTTCTGCATGTGCGAATCATTTTCAATTTTCAACTGTTGGATTGTTTGTTTTAAAGTAGCCTGTGAATACCAATGACACTTTCTTCTCAGTAATAACATATATATAATGAAACTCAAAAACATGATTACAAGTAAAAAGAGGAGGGGAAATTTTCCAGACCATACTTGCAAATTTGCAAAAGAAAAAAAATTTATGCTATGCTACCTCTTTCTGTGAAGCTGAATCATTTATGTTTTCTAATTGATCTAGTCTCCCTTGTAAAATAACCTGCAAACACAAAGTGACAGCTAATATTACCCCACAACATAGCTAAAACAAAGAAGGATTTGCTTTTCCAAATAAAAGATTCCCTCGTATTCCCGTTCCAACTACTTGATAATACAAGTATTACCTGTTGTTGCCTGTGGGAATCATTTTCCTTTTGTAACTGTTCAATTTTCTCTTCTAAGATAGCCTGTAAAGAATTGCAAGAAGTTAGTTCATGCCCCAGACAAAATGACGAAATTAGTTTAACATTACAGCAAGTGAATGCTATGTTTAGACTCCCTCCACCTCATAATAAATGTTTCACTTTACTTTTCACACTGTCAAAAAAAAAAATCATTTAACGTACTTGAATTTATAATAATATTGAGTAAATTGAAAACATTGCGCTTATAAAGAAAGAGGGAGATTACTGGGAATTACAAAATACAATTCATATTGTTTGCTAAAATTCACAAGTGACACTTTTTTTGAGATAGAAAATTACAAACGAGACAAGCATTTTAGGATGGAGGGAGTTCTTCTAAGAGTTCATGAAAATTCACCAAGTCCATTCCTACAACCAAATCAACAAGTTTAATACCTCTTTCTGCATATGTGAATCATTTTCATTTTGTAGTTGCTTTATTGTCTGTTTTAATATAGCCTGCAAAAAGGCATCGTTTCATGCTCATAATAAATTATTAAATCCAACGAGATAGCAGAAAGGAAAACAAAGGACACAAAGTTATTAAAAAAAAATGACACACCTCTCTTTGCAGCCACTGTTGCTTCTCAGCTTCAGTTAAAATGGACTGTAAAACAGAATTTTGAATAGGCAGTGAAAAATTATCAATCCTCAATTCCACATAAAGAGACCAAACACAGACACAGCAGCAGAAGGCAAAAGAATTTGAAATTGCCAGAAGTTGATTGATAAAAAAAAAAAATACATGCATGGTATGGTACACCAAAAATGGCCAATTGAATATAGTGTAGCCGTATCTATTAAAGAAAGTTCATGAATTTAATAGGTATTTTTCTAAGGAAATGAGTGAAATGATGCAACTGCTCTTTATTTTAACAAGTTAGAACAATCAACCAAAGTTAATTGGGTTAATATGACATTTATTTCACATGTTATTCCTACTGAAAGTTCACGCAATGATAAACTGGGGGGCATCGCCAGAGAATTGACTTCATTAAGCTTTAGCAAATAAAAAGCAGCCAATTTTATAAAGTCATTTCATTTGCAAGAAAATTAAAATAAAACTGATGTCTATGGCAGATTGCATATCAGGATATTGCTGCCACAAGACCATAAACTCGATATGTTGTATCCAAGGGAAACTTTCACCTTCAGAAGTCCTTCGAAAAAAAGGATAAGGGACCAAAAGAAATAATATTTTCACATCAAAACTGTTTGAAGGCTTGTAAACCATTCTATTAGTAAAACACTAGAACTAACCAAAGCAGATTGCATATGTAAATGATATTCTGCATAGATATCCCCCCAGTTAAAACATATCAATCTAGTTTTATTTTTATCAATCCAAACCTGATACGAACACTACACCAGCAGCTTGTAAGTAATAAGTTGGCATATCAAATTATAGTTTCTTGCAGAAACTGAAGCATAATAAGAAGAGAAGACTGGATTGTAACCTATTGATAGAATAAAAAAAATAACAACTTTAAGCATTCACTAGAAATCGAGTTAAAATAAATTCCAACTTACAATTTCGGCTCCATTGTTCTGACGTATATCCGGACCCACATCACCATTATGAACATTAGCAAGGTTTGTTTGGTCATGATCATTCCTCCCATTATTCGTACCATTCTGATCGACACCGACAGCTGAATCATCTTCCGACGCCGCTTTGGTCTGCTTGTTTTTCTTTTTCTTGTTTCTCTTCTTCTTCTTATCGTCCTCCATCCTTCCTTCCAATTATATCCCTAATTCTTCAAAATCTCTCAATTCAACAGAACCAGATCTAACAAAGGGTTTCGAAATCCTTAACCTGAAAAAATGGTTTAATATAACATATTATTATATGGAAAAGGTTCATGTGCGCAATACATTTTGAGATCTGAACCAAGTTGAATCCTTGAAAACGTATAAAATCAGAAAATTCAAATTCATGATTTATTGATTAAAAAATAAACAAAAAAAAAAAAAAAAACAGGGTAGCAATTTACCCTAACCCTAACAATGTAGAGGAATGAAGGTAAAGCTTGAAATGGAGCACTATGCAATTCAAATTGTAAGAGTAACAAAGAATGCGTGAGCGATATGCGAATGCAATACTCCGACACGCATCGAAACGTTTCCGAAGAAAGTGGTAGCGGGTTTTTTAATTTATTTATTTATTAATTATATTTTAATTTGATTTTGAAATTACAATTTTATCTTTAACATGTACTACTATTTTATTTTGGAAAAACATACGATTTTGTTATTGTATTTTCAAAATTGAATTAACTTTGTATATGTATTGTATATAATAACTTGTTCTGGCCGTATTTTAAAACAATTATGCTCCCTCCGATACTCCAAGAAAATTTTTAAAATGAGTATTCAATTTACATAAAAAAATTTCTATTTAAAGAAATGAATAAAATTATTATAATATCCTTAATAAAATTTTATATTAACAGATTAATTATAAACCACAAAATCAATTTCTTCATTAATCTTACTATAAGAATATTAAGGATAATTCATTAGCTTGTCTTAACAAATTAATTTTTCTCAATTTTTTTATATAAATTGAACAGATATAGTACTATTTTGTTTTTTTATTATTTTTTTCATTAAATTTTATCAAAAACGGTAATAAAAATTAATAAGTCATATTTTATCTAAATAGTTTATTTGTATTGATTACAAATATAGAATTAATTTTAATTAACACAACACTTAAAAGCTGAAATTTTGTTCAGTAACCTATTGATTTTTTTACCTTTTTCAATAAATATGTTTTATTTTAGTCAAAATTAATTTCATATTTATAATTAATGCAAAAAAAAATAATTTGTATGAGATATGACTTGTTTATTCATGTTACGGTGTTTTGACTTAACAGAAAAATTAGCGAAATGACAAAATAATATAATTTTTATAAAATTCAAGGCAAAACATATTATTTAAAATACAATAATATGAAATCTCATATCGGATATTGATTGAGATTTGATATAATATATAAGTTAGATAACCTAACTATTTAGTCAATTTTAGGCCAATGAATTTAGACCTAAATAGTTGATGAAGGCAGTTAGATGCCTTATATTGGAATAATAAGTTAATTCAATTTTTAAAAAGATGTACCAAAACCGTATTTTTTCATTTAGTTTATTATCTATTTTTTCAAATATATTTAATTCATAAATTTTACATTAAACAGTAACTTTAATTAAGCTTGCAACGGGCTTTTTGGAGCCTAATCATACTTTTCCAATCCAAACTTTGCGTCCTTTCCATATTTCACCCAAAAATAATTTTTCTTGCAACTCCGAATCCTTCTATTTCTTTTAGGACCTCGAGATTTTGTTTCCTTTGTCTTAGATTTCAATTTCCAAAATTTGATCCAAATATGTATGTAATGTTTTTGAATTGGTTTTTTCTTAACTTTTTTAGATTAAAAAAAAATTGAAGTGAGAAACATTTAGAATAACCCAAGAATATGATGAAGACGAATTTCTCTTGTGTTTCTTCTTTTCTTTTAATAATTAAATTAAATTTATTTTAAATAAATTGAATTTAATTGTATAAAACTAATTTTGTTCCATAAACTTAACTTAATGAAATAAAGTGAGGTACGAAAAATGGCATTTTAGTATTTTTAATATTTTAAAAGGGGCATTTTGATATTTTTTACCTAACATAGGTTTTTTTACGCACATAAATTGTTGGAAATGAGGCTTGAACCCAGGAGCTCTGCCTCTACTTCACTAAGTCTTACCACTACCCAAACCCCTCTCCCCATAATGATAATCTAATGATGTGAAAATCGAGTGATCTAAAATTCAAAATTTAAAGTTAAGGATCTAATAACAGATTTACTAAAATTTTGAGGACTTGAACTGAATTTTGCTGTTCATTATTAATTATCAGTTATCACTGTTTAAACCTTCGTTTGGACCGAACTCAAGTGACTATACCGAACGAATGCTGCAACTGCATTGCACCGGCCTATCTAGTCTAGGCTATAATCGGGGTATTGACGTTTGAGACAAAAAGTTGGGGGTAATTGGGTAATTTAATTTTTTTTTACTGGTAATGGAGTATTTTAAAGTTGCTAAATTAAAATAGGACACGTCAGATAGCTGGGGTAGTTCTAACCAGAAACAAACTATTGTTAGGTGAATCTTAATCGTTAAATCTTAAAATTTCAGGTTTTTAAAGCGTATGATGAAACTACTTTTCACAAATTTACATTTACATATTCAATAAAAAAAGGACAGACCAGACAAACAGGAAAGTGCTGTGTCTCTTTCGTTTGGTTTATGGCCTTTCATTTCATATTTTTCATGGAAAAGAAATTTCTAGGGATTTTGATTCCAATTCATTCTACAACCTTTCATTAATCGCGCTTTGTGATTCTAATCTAAACAAGGTAAATATTGTACGCTCTTTCCATCATTTCTATTCATTTTTCTTTCTTTTTTCCGTCTCCCTGTTAATGCCGGTTTCGTCTCATTTCAGAATTTCTTTTCTCCTCTTGCGCGGCCGTGTATCGAGCTAAGAAAGAAAAGGCAAGGAAAATTAGGTATGTCTTTGAATTTCGTGGTTTTGAATTGATTTATATGAATGTAGATTTACTTTTATCTTCAGCTTTAAGTGTAGAAGGACGCGAAAGCAACTTATATGGAATTTAATTCAATAGACCAGAGACTATTAAGTCTTTCATATAAGGAAAACTCATCAAGTTGCATTGAATTCAACTTCCTTTTGATGCTTTGTGTTTCAAAGCTTTTTCAGGCCATGTACACTATTGGTCCCTTTCGATAAGTATTTATGTTGCTAAGTGTTTTCTCTATATTAGCTTTGTTCAAATGATTAGTTGCATTCCTGTCTATGATGGAGCATACTATTGGCTGTCGTCCACGGAAGGAATGTTTTGTTAGGACTAGGCTAACCAAGATCCAAACTTACTCAAGTGACCTTTGGGTTTATGTCCCAATTAAACTCTTGAGCTCTGCTTGTTTTAACAAAAAACATCCTTTGCAATATCTTATTTTTGTTGATTGTGGGTTATTGTTCCCGGGAATAGGCTGGCACCTTTTATCCATATATAGATAAAAGCTACCAAATTAAATAATCATAATCATAATCATTATGAGAATGCTGAGTATACATGACCAAAACTTAGTACCTAGCTGCTTCATCTTGTGAGTTCGGAAAAGAAAATGAGTTTATTTTGCTCAACATTCTTATCTTGTACTAAGAAATATGAGTTTCTTTTGTCTACGAGCCCCTGTTTGTTTCTCCAGCATTAATTTAAATCAGAAGCTTATGATATAAATCAAATATGTCATTTGAGGAGAAAAATAGGTTTTTTAGTCTCTGTCTCTCCTTATTTTTCTATTCGTTTTTTGAAATTTTTTTTTTATGAATTTTCAGTACTGAAATTTTGATTTTCAGGTACCTTTCTACTGCAGCTTCTAGGCATACAATATTTTATAATCTAGATCAGATATGGGAAATTGCTTATGCACCAAGGTAATTCTTCTTCGTTGGTACTTGCTATACATTCAGAAAGAATGAAAAATGGATATCACTCCTTTTTAATTTTTTTTTTTTTTGTCTAAAATAAAAATAATATGGGCTTGGAAAATAAGAAAAATTTCATGTTGCTTCACCATAGTGATCCCACAGCTTAATAGTATGTTTTGATTATTGAGATTTTATCTGCTCACTTTGAGCCCTTAAATTTTTATTTATTTACTGATGCTAAGGATTTGTGCTGTGGAAAACTTGGTAGATGTTAAATTCATTACAAGCAATTTATAAACATAAAAAATTGTTCTAGTTCTTCACAGGGGAAATTACTGAAGCTATGATGAAGGAAAACCTTAATTTCTGCCCTATTTTCTTTTCTTTACTCTGATTGAAAAGAAAAATAAAAATAGTAATTACATCTTGTCTAGTTTATCAATTATGCTGTGAAATTTCTTGTTGAGCAGAAAAAGTCTTAGTACCGTGAACAAATTTCTCTTGGATCACATTTTTCATCAAAAGGCTTCAATGTGAAAAAAATTAAAAGTTTAAATAGACAAAATGGGTTTTTCCTTATTATAGTTGTTGCACTACTATTATCAAGGCTAACCCTTTTGCTGCTTTTGCCCTATATCCTCATGTATGGTCTAGCACTTCCCTTTCTGTTTCATGGTTTCATTTTGAAGATTGCCCTTTCCTAATATATGAAATAAGAGTCACCCAAATGTTATTGTGCATTGTTTTAATCTTTTTTATAATAAGGGCAATGGTGAAGTTCTGATGTTCATAGTATTTGCAGAGCCAGGAGGCTGATGATGCTAGTGAACATGTTGAATTTGTGGGTAGTAACGTGCATCTTATTCCTACCAAGGAGGTTTGGGAACAGAAGCTGTCAGAAGCAAATAGGGATGGCAAAACTGTAAGTTCTTCATGCGGTCTTATTCAAAGAATATGCATTATTTGAAGGTTTTCTGGAGTCCATTGAACTATTCTTTTGTTCTCCCTAAACTTACATCTTTCCTTTAAAAATGCGTGTCAATACACTTGGTAATGTGCTTCTATTCTGATCTTGTCCGTAGCTAGATCCTCACCAATATCCAAAATGTACAAGTCCATAGCAAAAACTTTTCTACAAGTAGTTCTAGGTCCACAAATTGACCAAAATTTAAAAAATTATAAAAACAGTGTAACACATTTTTTTTGGAGTGTCCAAAAGGGTCAGTATCCGACATAAGGACAACATGGATTGTTTATATTGTTCATACTTCTTACATGAAATGCTACTTCTTGCTTTCAGCAATGGTTACTTTTTTAAATAACTAGCTGCTGCATCAAAGATTAGTTTTTTTTTTTTTTTTTTCTCTGTTTGGTAAATGTTATTCCACAGTTTATTTTCAATTTTCCACTGAAGCTGGATGTTTAATAGGTTCTGGCAAATTTCAGTGCAACATGGTGTGGTCCTTGTAGACAGATTGCGCCTTTCTACCGTGAGCTATCTGAGAAATACCCTTCTGTACTTTTCCTGTTGATTGATGTTGATGAACTACCTGTAAGTTATAATTTGTCTTCTATTTACTGGACAACAAAAGCTTGAGTTTCATTTTTCTATCTTTTGCTATTTAAATTTTGTGGTCTGGTGTGTCATTTTCTGTCATCGTTCGAGGCCTGAATTAGTAGTAGAACTCCTGAATTACATCTGCATTTTTGGATGATTTGTTTTTTTTTTTTTTATTATGTGGGACAAAGGCAAATGACCAGCAGCTTTGTGAAAGTAAAAAAAAAATTAAAATAAATTAAGGGGCAACATTTTAACTAACAGATCAAAGATAAAACAAATGCAAAAATCAACCCGAGTTTGCCACGAACAGATTATGATGAATTCAATTATAGCATTGTATTAGTATGTTTCTTTTCTTGCCTCTCATGTCAGATATCAGTTTGTTACTATTTTAGATTATATCGGATTCTGCTTGAAAATATCAATGGTAAAACTGTTAATTGTCACGGAATACACAGGACTTCAGCTCCTCATGGGATATCAAGGCAACTCCTACATTTTTCTTTCTTAGAGATGGGCAGCAAATTGACAAGCTTGTGGGAGCCAACAAGCCAGAGCTACAGAAGAAGATAGCTGCTATTTCAGATGGTGCGACTGAAAGGCGTGCATGATTGTTGGGGAAGTTCCAGAGCGTCAGAGTGCAATAAGTCGCATCTTTATCCTTCGTGTTGTGTATTTGGGAAGAAATTGTAAGCCCTTCTGTTGTATGTAGTTTTATTCGCCCTGTAAATATACAACTGATTGAAAATTTTGGTATCAGAAACCTGGGAATCGGCAATTCCATTGTATTCTTCTGATAAATTTTTGCCTAAGATCATTTCATTTTGCATTATTATTTGTCTAATCATTTTGAAATGAGGAACCTACATTTTCTTTGAAAACATGCCGGGTTTATACCACATTGTTGTCTGAGGTCATTTTGTAAAACATTCTATATCCAGAAGGTGAGTTTGAAAACTGAAGGCACAGCAATTCAGTTAAGGACGACTCACTCTATTTCATGTTAATTGATAAAATTAACACTCCTTAAAAGAATATTTGGAAGTAGATATTCAAATTTGTTGTCTGTTTCTTTAATCTTGAATTAAATTGAAGTATTGAAGGGCAATTTAATCTTGTACATTTTATTTTATTTTATTTTATTTGTATTCTAAATTTAGATAGAAGTATTTATTCATTTCCAACTACCTCTGTACTGTATTGCAGTGATCAGCATCAAATAAGTTACGTTAGATGCAAAACTAGCGAAGTTGGAGAGGTGTTTTAGTAAAATGAAAATAAAATTTTACATTTTATGTAAAACGATCATTTAATATTAAGAAGTTAAATTTAGATACATAATTAATTCAATTCGTAAATCAAATTTCAAATCGGATAATGCTTTTTGCCTACTTTGATCCGGATCAAATTTTTAAAAAAATTAAGTAAACTACCAAAATTACCCTTTATAAATAAATAGTGGAAATAAGAAATAATAGAGGGAATAAGTTATTCTCTCTCAATTTTCAATCTATAATGAATGCAAATTAAATGTTAAGAAGCATTTTAATTAACACAATGATTTATTTCTTTTTAATTATGGTTAGGCAACCCAAAGGTAGTGATTTGGTGGTGAGGTAATATCACCAAAGATTAGAGATCCCAAGTTCAAACTCTTTTAGGGGTAGTTAAAGGGGAAAAAAAATTATGGATAGGCTTAAATATACTACTATTATAAGATTAGCCATTTTCTATAATTTTTTCCCCCTTTTTGTTGGAATAAAATCTAACAATGTTTTTTTATTTTTTTTATTTGAATGGACAATGTTTTTTTATTTGGTTATTCTCTATTCATCAAACTAAAAAATTCAAGTAGAAATAAAACGACAAAAAGGAAATCTAAGAATGTTTTTTTTATTTTCTTATTCTCTATTTTAAATCATTTTATTTTCTTATTCTCTATTTTAAATCATTACAGTTTCACACCATCGAACAAAATAGTCATTGCTTCGTTAAATTGATGTTTTTTGCGTTATCTTATCTTAATAAGAAAAGACGGAAAAATCATTATAATTTTATCACTACGTTTTGGCCTAATTTACAATTTCAGCATTATATATTGGTCAATATTACAATTTAATCATCCGATTTTTAAAAGCTTAAATAATAGTTTCACTCAGACTTCCATTATGTCATAAATTTATTTTATTTTGACTTTTAGTAAAATTTCACCCTAATTTTAAAAGTTCATGCAAATTTCAATCCAATTTGTATTTTATACACTAAATAGAAATAACTAAATGTTCAAATTGACCCTTTGATTTATACGAAATGTTCAATTTGTCTATTTTTTAACTTTTTTTTTCCCCATTAATTTACCACCTAAAATTGTACAAAATTATTAGTTTAATCCATTTTAGAGTGAATCAATGTAGTTATTACTAAATTTATGCATAAATTGCTAAAAGTCCTAAGCACTAACTAAAATATTTTAAAATTATAACCTTTATAATTAATTATTTAGTTAGGAGATAAATTTTAAAAATTTTCATTCAATTTAAATATAGTATCTAATTAGAGGCCAATATGTCTTACAGGCAGAGTTGAAAGAATTCCCTAGGTTGAACCAAACCGGTTCTATTTGATTCCACCCAATGACTTAGTCTTACTCCTCAATCTCAAATGGTTTGATTTAAAACAACTAAATTTTTATAAAAAAAAAATTGCGAAGATTAATTTTGATTTGACTTTTTATGATTTATTTAGGGCCAATTCTGAAAAATCGACTAGTTTTCTGCTAGAGTTTCTGGACGAAGAGCCAAAAAATTTATAGTGTTCCTGCACTTTGTGATTTCCATCACTAAGCTAGTTTTGTGACAAAATTTAACTGTCTACAATTATTAAATATAAAATTTCATTATTATTAATTTTTTTAAACTATTAATTTTGGTTGTCCATTTTCTTTTAAAAAAGATATCCAAAATAATGTAACAAATCTTTAAAAAAAATATTTTCCATTTTCAATGGCTCGTTTGGTCAGTGGCAGCTGGAAGATTTTACATAATGGGTCTGCTACTGCCTTTGGTTTTGAAAATATTATGGAGTCAAATATATAAAATTTATATAAATATAAGGAAAAATTGTAAAAAATTTGGTGTCAATTTCACTTTTTACATAAGGGGTTTGCTACTATTTTTGCTTTTAACTTTTCATGCCAGCTGATATCTGATAATTGTTGTTGATAAATGGTAGCCAATAGTTAATTCAGGTTGATGTTTAATAAAAATTTAATTAAATATTGAAATTATCAATAATTGTATAATTATAAAAATATATAATATATGACAATTTTTTATTAAATCGTATCATTTTTTTTTTATTTTTAAAAATTAATATATATTAATAAGCTATTAATTCAATTATTAAATTACAATTATAATTTTTGGAAAATTATGATAATAATAATTTTTAATATGATGTTAAAATTAGGAACGGCAACAGAAAAATTACGAAATATGGAAAGAAAAAAATATTCGGCCTGTTATTGTTATTGTTATTATTATTATTATTATTATTATTTGCGAAGATATCATTTCATTAACTAAAACTTTCTTATAATCCATTCTTCCATCACAACTGTTATCCAAACCATAGCACTAGGTTCCACTACAACCACAACCAACTAAAAAACAGAGCATGAAGCTTATTGAGGAGCATTAAGCTCATAAGACAAACAACCAATAGGAAAAGACATACATTAACCAAGAAAATAAAAGTTACTTCCAAATCTATGGCAAGACATGGAAGGAGAGATAATAAAGAAATAACAATAGATCCAGTAACTAACCATAATTTTAATGGTTCAAATGAGATTTGCTTGACTTCTAGTTGGCAGACTGAAGCAAAAATCCACAATAAGTTGCTCACAGGTGCTTGAGGAGCATTTTTAACACCGACCGGTAGAAGATCAACTTGGCTTCTGAATAAATCGGACCAAGTAAAGCTGAGTTCTGGTAGTTTTCCATTTTTCAGGTTCAAAAAGCCCCAAAACCCAAAATATAAACAAAATTTGTTAATGATTAATGTCAACCAATTGTCTACTATCAATTTTGATTTCCCAATGTATAGGCCTATATTCAAATTTCCAAGTTACTAATATATATATATATATATATATAT
>CATIWJ010299234.1:0-75033 GCA_949640765.1 Croton laevigatus
TCCGAGAACCCCCCTGTCCCAATAAAGAGGCTATGCACGCACCTGTGTGAACCATAGGCCCTTCTTTACCAACAACAAATCCAGCAGAAACGCCCAATACAGAACCAAAAATCTGACAAATTCAAAATTGTAAACACCATAGCTTGCAGCTAACAAACCATAGTCCTATTCAGTAGGTTTGTGAAAAGAGCAAGAACATAGTGAACAGCGTAATAACATATTGAAAAGAAAGACCAAAGATATCAAGATAAACCAATATTTTGATTTTCTAGTTACAAAGCAAAGGGAAAAGCAGGTCAGCTAAGTGGCTTGAGAAATGAAAAAAGACTCTTTCACATTCATAGTACATTTAACCACTATTCTATCCTTCAATTATATAATTAATCATGAAACTCAAGAATTGAGGAGGAGACAGATACAGAGATTATTTACCTTTACAAAAAGGGTTGATGGGGCAAGTATTGAGTGAGCATCGATGCCATTGAGATAGGCTTTGATCTCAGGAATACCAGATCCTGCGGCTGCTGGAGCAATGAAAGCACAAAGAGCAGCAGCAGCCGTTGCCAATACTATGTTTATACCAGCATAAACCCCAAATGCCATGAAATATCTGCAATTTTACATCATCAATCAAGTGAACAAAGAAGCAAAACAGATTAAACAATATGTGAAAAGAGAGAAAGGCATACTTGTTGTTTTCCATGAGAGTGTTGGTGAGCATCAACTTAAAACCAGCAATATTCTCTACAGCAATATTATTGAAAAATCCAACAACTCCAGTAAATAGGCCGATGAAAAGTGCAAATGCCCACTTAAGCAGAACATACTGAAACACCTGAATTTTCTTCCGGGATCTCCAATCCTGTTTGAATAATTCATTCTCGAAAATCCTAATCACAGGCAAAAGAAAATCTTCATAAGAAGGTCGTTTCGTTTGACAGAAAATAAAGAAGAAATTGGGAAAAAATTGAATTAAGATGTAGCTTAGCTGAAGCTTACTCATAGTCAAGACTTTCAATGGGGCAAACATTAGCACCAACAACGGCAATTTGGGAAGTAGTATTTGTCCTCTTGATTAAAAGAGGCTGCTGCTGGTTCTCCTTCATGTTATTGCTTTCCATGTCACCTTCTTCTTCGTTATAACTTCCGCCATTGCCAGAATCCATATTTTCAAATATTTTTTTATATAACTTACAAAAAGAGCAAAATTTAAAGTTAGATATGCTTGATTAAGTATAAACAAAGCAAAGGGTAAGGGAAAAGCTGATCATGGGGTTTGACTTTGATGATAACTTTTGTAGGTAGTTTTGAACGTCCGATAAACAGATATGTTGGTAGGTAGTAAATGAATCAAAACTTTTTTAGGATTCGAGAGTTAGTGGCGTGTTCCGACACGTGATCATTTTTTTTAATTTTTCACATAGATATCCACACGTGATCATATATAACTGGTAATTCCCATTTTAACTAACTTTTATATTATCAATTTACTTTTTACGCCTTATCTTCTAACGAGTAATTATATGACATATCCTAACTAACAAATAGAATTAATACACTTAATTTTAATTTTGATTATTTTATAAAAAATAATAAATAATTATATTAAATACAGTATTAATTATTCATAGGTAATTAATATTAATATCATGTGTTTTAATTCTATTTATTAATTATGACAGTTGAGAGGATGACGTACCGTTACAATTCTATTATATAATTTTTCCTTCCTAACAAACCAAACTATCTTTCTGTAACTAAATAAGAGTTGCCTTTAATGGACATTTCCACACTAAACATTGGTCATTTGAAATTAGATTTGATTTGATTAGGATTCCCTCAAATTAGATTAGACAAGATACCATAAATATTCCCTTTTTTTTATAGTACATACATGAGTTATCAGATAAATCTTAGTTATATCCCTCAATTTAAAGCTGAAATGATTAGATACCGGACCAGTGTCAACTTAACCAATTATTATTTTTAGCCATTATTTTTATAACAGGTGTGCTGTTTCTTATATTATTATGTTCATATTCATATTTTCAACTAAAATAATTTAGATGTTCTTCTAATTCTTGACAAGGTGATTCTCAGGTGAGGGATCTTTGAGCCTGTACCTAGTAAGAATATATAACCGTGAAAAAAAGAAACAGCTATTGCCAGAAAACTAGCATGTTAATTATTAATTGGTAATCACTATTATGTTAATTATTATCAATTATACAACAACAAATGAATGCTTACAACAGTGTTACCTTACTGAGATTTAAATACACTTGCTATAACCATTAAAACATTATGCAAAGAAGCTTGTATTAAAAAATCAGAGTTTGTCTGCAGATTGTTAACTGAAACAACCTGAAAGAATGGAGTTAGCATGTTCTTCTAGCTTGGACTTGGACTCGGACTCGGACTCCTACTCCTACGATGACTGTTCATCTTTACAGGACTTGATGTACCAGGAGGAACAATGTTTGCAGGGCACACCGAAGCAAATTGACAAAACCTGCATTTCCAACGCTCTTCTTCCGGTGTGAAACTGGCTTCTCGTTCCCCTAGCCAAAACTCAAGACAGCCTTGTATTTGATTGCTCAGCCAATCAGGATCATATGCAAATTGATCTTCACCAATCACAGAATTGTCTTTTTGTAACTCATATCTGCTGAAATGTATGCAAATAAAACATCTTGCTTTTTCTAATAGAAGGAATGAAAACAGAAATAAAATATGAAGCTTTTTTTTTTTTTTTTTCTGAAGCATTTTTCACCTTAATAGCATTTGGTTGTCAGCCGGGAGCAGCGTACAGCATGTATTTCTGTAGTATCTCATAACGTCATCAAGGGTCTACACATTATGATTGCAAAATTTTTCCCGACGTTAATAAGAATCTGTGAACTATAAGTTACCAACTAATATAAACAACTATCATTAGAAACTTGTAAATCTAATACTATTATAAAATGAACCTTATTTTGTTACTTATAAGTTACTTATTTTGTTAACCCATAACAATACCCACTGGTCTGATAAGTTACTTATTTTGTTAACCCATAACAATACCCACTGGTCTGTGCCGTTACTCAGTATATAGCTAGCTAGCTCTTCAATTTTATAAGCTTAATGATGAACAACTTGAGATCTCACATTAACATGAAACTCTGAGATGCATATGCAAACGTTGAGAGGTACGTACTATATAATACCTTAATTTCTTATATCCTCTATTTAAGGGTTAATATATATACTTTGCCCCGAAACTGAGAGTAAAAAATCATTTTTTGATCCCTGACCTTCATAAAACCTACATCTTTTATTTAGTTCTTGGCCACGTTGGATTCTACAAAAGTGGTGGCAAACGTTGCTGAGCTTGTGAAGGGTGCCATGTAGGATTATTAATTACACGGTGGGGTAAAAAAAAGGTAAGGAAATAAGAGGGCAAAAATAGATTTAGCTTATTATAAACCCTAATAAAAAAAAAAGAGTTCTTCCTCTGTAGGTTATCTTTTTTTCTCTCTTGATTTAATCTCCTTCCTTATGCCTCTTCTTCTTCTTCCGTCCACCAGCGTCCTCTTCTGCATTCACTGCACAACCGCCATCCTCCACCTCCATCGAACTCTGGTTTTAAAACTTGCCATTTCTTTTAAAACTTGCCACAATATTGAAAGAATCAATTCTCAAGACTTGGTTCCATGTTCTAATCTGCCAATGTCAACGTGGTTTTGTTTTTACTTTAGTTTGAAATTCTGGGATTGTTCAGTTTGGATTAAAATTCAGGATTTTTTTTTTTTAACCAAATATTCAATTGTAATTTAAGAAATTCAAATTTATTATTGTATCAATTATGGGTATGTGAATTTGGTGATAAAAAGTTCCTCTTTTTCAAGTAATTTCAGGAATTTTTTGTTAAAAAAAACTTTCTTCATGACTAGGGAAACTTTTGTCTTGGCAATGCTTCTCAGGTTCTCGTTCTCTCCCATTTTTCGTCGTTTCAATATGCCAAACAACTGCTTGACGAAATGCCACACTCAATTGGGTTTAGTTGCTCTTTCTTTGCTCTGTTTCACTCTACATATTCACTCAATTATCAAAACTTGCCATTAGTCACAATTCACAGCTAGCAAACAATTACCCACCAGCATCTAATAACTAACTAAGAAAACAAGACAAGCAAGTGAAGCATGAAAAGAAAATCAGATATTCCCTTAGTCGCAAGGTTGATGATGCAGTTGTGATGAACGGTGCTGATTAGCTTGGGATGAATGATTGTGATTATTTCTCAATACTCCAGTTTAACATAAAACAATGTCGCACTTGTTAAAAGTAAAAAATGTTGTCGCTCTACTTATGCTAACTGGACAATTTAACGCTAACATTAATAATTCAGGTGAGGCCTACTCTACCATGGTGTACGGTTATTTGCCATGCCATGGTGCGGTTTTTTTACTCTAATCAAGGATTGAAAGGTGTAGGTTTTATGAAGGTCAGGGACTAGAATAGCATTAAAAAAATAAAAAAACTAAATGATTTTTTTGCCGAAGTTTACGGGCAAAATATGCATTAACCCTCTATTGAACTATCTATTTTATGGAGAGAAATATATTTACCACTACTGGGATACCGGCTTTAGCAGCGTTCTCTCTTATTTCTTTAGACAAGATGCAGTGTGGATTCAGGGAAAAGAATTCAAAGAACTCTTTGCTAGGGAATTTATCAGCAACTGAATTGTCCCACAACTTCTTATAGCACATCAATTGCAACCTGTCCAAATTAAAATATACATCATCATGCATCGTATATTCTTCTTCTATTCCACATAACCACATCCTATACGCATTCCAAAGTCGATTCTGAAACTGAGTTCTAGTTGAATGTTAAAATGGAAAAAGAAAAAACGCCACCATAATTGTACCTTCCATTTCTCCTTTGTGGCTCAGCTGGAAGGTTATCTCGAACACGAGTTTTTGTGTCCACTAGCATTGGATTTTTATTTCCTTCCTCAGGCATTCGGATCTCATCAACTATTCCCACAATCCATATACCATCTACAATTCCCACTCTGATATTGTAATGAACAGTGAAAATCAGCAAAACACAAAAATTTAACTGTTCCAAGTTGCAACAACGAATCAAAGAAGAAGTCAATGACTGAGGTGATATTTCAAAGTCATGATTGTTATTTATAATTTTACAAGATGCCAATTTTTAAGCAAAACATAAAAAATTTAACTGTTCCAAGTTGCAACAACGAATCAAAGAAGAAGTCAATGATTGAGGTGATATTTCAAAGTTATGATTGTTATTTAGAATTTTATCAAGATGCCAATTTTTTCAAGCATACTCTATTAGCTTAAAATCAATGAAAATTTGTCCAACCAAGAAGTCATAAACATTCCATATTTGAATCTGGATTCGAAGGAATCAGAATTAACTTGCAAAAACCAATTCTCTCTCTATTTATATTCACAGTGAGGGGTATTTGATGGAAAGCTTATGATCACCAAGACAGTCTTATCTGTGAGCAATCTTAATGGCAACACCTTTTTTTTTTTACCAATGAATCTTAATGGCAAAATGCCAATCATTTTTTGCAAATAAACATCCTGATGTCATAAACTATAGTAACCAAAAACATGAAAATAGGACACCAAAAATAAAACTTACAGAGGGATCTCACGTGTTAGTCCTTCAAATAACAATTGATGTGCACAAGTTATGAAATTCAAAAGCTTGAGTGCCCATGCATCCTCAAAAGATTTAATACTGACCTTAACTTTTTTAACAACCTGCCAATGAAGGATGAAATAATTAATGCTGTATGCATAAAAGAAATGGTAGCTAAGCTAACCAACTAAAAGCACAACACTTAGATCCTTAAATAATTGCCCCAGATTCTAAAAACCGGTATGCTTTCTTAAAAGGCAAACCTTATTCTAGATCAAGAAGCCAACGAAAAAATAACAGACGTTAGAATCAACCAAAGGTATTAAATTCAGCTTCAGATTATTATGCACATAAAAAATTAGATTTGCGTTCAAAATAGTACCTCCTCTTCTAGTTTTACATGCCGGTCATGGCCTGCTTTCATAGCTTTAGTTACTTTTCTTTGGCCATACTTGAGGAAAAACTCCATTTGTTTTTCACACCATTCCTAAAGTTATAGTGAAATCATGTAAGAAAGAAGAGGAACATTTGTTTAGCTCCGGTTAGATGAAAAGACAATAACCAATTATCAATACAAAAATAGAATAGAACCCATATCTAAAAATTGGACAATAACAAAAAATTTAAATATCTCAATTCAGAACATATAAAATACAATAAACCTAAAAAGGATAGAACTTTAACATTCCAAAACAAAATTCAATTCGATCAAAATAACCCATGGGATTCAAAATTCAACAAAATCAAACAAAACCCATTTCAGAGAAAGAGAAAAAAAAATACCCAGGAAGATTATCTCGTTACCGTTGAAGTGATATCGGTGACAAACAAACCCGACCTCTTTCTAAACATACGAAATAACGAGTCAGCTGCTCTGTTCTTCTTGGGAGGAGCAGAGTTGAAATTATTTAAATCCTCAATATCAGACCCGCTGGTAGAATCACTTGGGAACCTCTTCTTGGACAAGGAAGTAATTGGGGCAATTGACCTCACATTATTTGGAAAGAAAGAAGAGGATCGAGAAGGAATAACAGAGGAGGAGAGGCAAGAACGAGTAGCAGCGAAAGCAGCTTCAATAAAAGCCATTTCTTCGTCACTGACGAACTCAATTGGGATCTGAGGAATATTAGAAGTAGGAGGAGTTGAAGTAACATCTTTGGCGCCTTGTGAGGGTGAATCGGTCATCTTCCGGCGTTCGTGGTTAGTTTTGTGGAGAAAGTGACCGTTAAGTTCGGAGCGTTTGACGTGCAAGACATGTTCATGGAGAAATAGCCAATTTCCAATTTAAAGGGAACAAATTGCAGATCGTTGTGTTGTGTGTATTGCAAGAATTACTATTTGCTTTTCTTTTCTGACAGACGACTTTTTTTACTTTTTTTCAATTTTCACTTTAACATATACATATACGTAATTATGGATAGAGTGAGTAGAAGGGTAAAATCTTTACTTTCGAGTTGTAATGGACTAAATTTAATCGTGAGTTTATATATATATATATATATTTTTTTTTTTTTTTTTGAAAATGGAGTGAGTCCATATCAGCTAATATTATTTGCATTATAATTTAGAACTTCAAATAAAAAATTAGGAGGGCATACCCTCCATTGATTATCAGGCATAAAAACAGTCGTTCTTGCAATACAATGAGCAATTTGATTCGCCGATCTCGTAACAAATTCAACCTTACAAGATGGCAAAGAATTTAATAAATGACGACAATTCATTACTAAATTCTCAAAGTAAGACAGATCTAGCTTTTTAGTATCTATAGCTTGAACCAACAATAGATAATCTGTCTCGATTATGACCTAAGATAAATTCTGACTCTTCAACCAACTTAAGGCCTTTCTAAAACAAACCGCCTCTCCCAATTTCGGATCATCCATAGCAAACAGCTTCTTGGCCAATCCTCCCATACATAAACTCCTATGATCCCTCAAAATAATTCCCAATCCATACAAACCTTGCTGCACCGAGACGTCCACATTACATTTTAACATTGAAAATGTAGGAGCTCGCCACTTCAGCATCTGATCTACTTGAACTTGCCTTTGACATGAATTTCTTATTTGCTACCTCCCACTCCCTTAAATGTCGTCTACTTTGCTGCCAGACAACCATTAGTGGAACATGCTTTTGATTCCACAATAATTGATTTCTGGCCCACCATATACCCCACTGTATCATCAACCCCTCACATTTTTCCTTTCCATTCTTCGTGGATAGTCATTGCATAAAATCAACTATGCTATCCCGCCCATGCAAACCAACAGCAGTCAACATCCACACACTTCTAGCAAAATACATGATTTACCGACTAACTACCATCACCATGAAGAATACAAGTCGGTTGCACCTCCACTTTTCACATAATAAGATTAACATTTACAGGAAGTGTATATACTATCGCTCTCCATACATGATGTTTTATCTTTAATGGAACTCTAGCCTTCCAAATTACCGCCCAAATTTCCGACGATACTAAATTTGCTACCGGAGATTGAGACAAAGCCACTTTGTAAGCACTTTTAACTGAATAGACACCATTTGATTCATGCATCCAACACCAGCAATCATTCTTCTATTGCAAATTCAGTGGTATTCTTCTAATTAATTCCGCCTCGCGTTGATTAAACTGATTTTGCAACAAAGTTTGATTCCATCGCCTATTCTTCCCCTCCCCGACCATTAAGTCCTCTACCTTTTGTAATTCTAACTCAATTGGTTTGACAGATTGAACAAATGGTGCTTCGACATCTGGCAACCAAGGATGGTGATAAACTAGCGTATCCCTGCCATTCCCAACCCGTCTCCAACAACCATCAACCAATAAACCCTTTGCCATCCATGTACTTCTCCAAACAAAAGATGGATTTTGGCCTAACTCGGCATGCATAAAATCAGTCTCAGGAAAATATTTATATCTCAAAATCGTTGCCACCAATGAATTTGGTTCTTGAAGAATCCTCCACCCTTGTTTCCCCAACAATGCAATGTTAAATTCATGCAACCTTCTAAAAGCTAGACCTCCCTACTCCTTATTAGCACATAAAGACTCCCACCGCTTCCATTTAACCCCTGAACTCGTACCTTTAGCAGCCCAACACATATACTATATTTACTTAATTATTATACTAGTATTAATAAATATGTGCATATATTGATTACGCTCACCCAAAACTGACCAGTATATTATTACACTATGGAAACCTCTTATTTGGGAGAGAGTTTTTTTTTTTTCATCCTATTAACTTTAGTTTTAGAAAATGCCATATTATGCATATATACTGACTAGAATGTATTCTGGTTTAAAAAAAAAAAAGACTAATTAGAAATAAATATAGTGGGTGGCAACAAACAACAAAGTTATGATTTTGATGAAGTTTAAGATATAAATATGTGGTATATATTTTAGGGTAGTCTATAAAATAAAAGTTTTGTTTACACCAAATATTGATATTATGTTAATTTTTCAAACATTTTAACATAAACTAAAATTGAATGTAGGAATAAAATTATCAAGAGGAAGTATTGGTAGTTATTTTAGTCTTATAAAGAGTTTTCTTATCAAAATTGTGACTGGAGATGTAAAAGAAAGCATGGATGTGGATTACTTTTGGTGTGTTTGTCAAAATTAGGTGTTAAAGTAGCGTTTAACTGCTTGAATAATTGTTAGCTATTATAAACGGCTGATTTTTTTTTTTTAGCATAGTTATAAGCTCACCATTAGAAATTGAGGGCAAAGGTCTTACTACCTCTGCTAGCTCCCAACTACATTATAAATAGCTGATTACAAAATGCTAAAAAGGTTACATTACATATATTAGTTTTTAATAAAATACTACTTTAATAACTAAAAGTTATTTTATTGAACACTTAAAAAAAAAATACATTTAACCTTTTTATGTATCAAAATGCTAAAATTACTCAAAAGCTATTCCCCTATCTAATGTTAGTCATATTCTTCTTTCTATTTCCACTAAATCTTTATTAAAGTTAATTTCTATTAGAGTTGTACAGTGAAACGATGAGAAGTGAATCCTTCAAGGGTAAGATTAGAGTCATGTTCTTCTTTATATTTCCATCTTTATTGAAGTTAATTTCTATTAAAGTTGTACTAAAAAACAATGAAAAGTTAAGAGGAACGTAAATTTAAAGTAACATGAAAAGATCAATAATCATATTCATATTTCATGACCCAAAAAAAAAAAATAAAACCCATCCAACAAGTCTTCAATCTTTTGTGTTAGTACCACTAAAGATAGTATAATAAAAAATATAACGCGATTAGCATATTTTACTGGTGATTGTAAAGCTAGAAACAAAATCAGTTACGAGATCCAGAGTCTGAAACTCTTGCCATCCCTAGAAAACCAAAGAAGTATGCTCAAAATCGGTCGAAAATGGAATGACTTCAACTTTTTGATGAGTTTCATGTCATATCGCTTGCAGCCGATCTGAGATGCAAAAGTTTCAATTGCCAAAAGAAGCTTGCTGGAGATGGAGAAACCCCTCGAAAACTATGGCAGAAGCTTCAAAGCTTGACAGAAACCGGCTGGAAGGTGAGAACGTTTCCATTGAGTTGCAGGATGTATTTAAGCAGTTTTAAGTCTGAAAGTGATCGAAAAATGTGAGGGCGATCAGGTCTGAATCTCACTGGGAAATCGTGTTAGCCGAAATTAGCGCCGGAACATCACTAGAAAATGGAAGGCTACCAGAAACTTGGTGTAAACTAATTGTATACTCTTTGTAAACTTGTAGCAAAAATTGTACTTTTTGACTATTATTTTCAATTTTTTTTCCCTTAAAAAGCTCTAAATTTCCATTTTTTCCTAATACTTTTAGTTAAATATTTTATTTTTTATTTTTTGTTTTAAAATAGTAACATGTGGATAAGAGCCTAAAATTAAATTTTAAGAAAAGAAAAAAAATTTAAAAAAAGCAGGACTTGCGTAAAAAAAAATAATATGAAAGTGTGTTATCTTAATTTGTTTATTTTTAGAAAAAACCTAATTTTAGGGAAAAAAAATGAAGCAATTAAACCCAAAGGGCAAAAGACACTAGTCCCGAACAGGAATGGAATCGGAATCGGGGAGTATATTTTCAGATGTGGTATAAAAAATACCAATTTGATTGAAAGCAATTTTTTAAAGAAAAATAAGTTAATTAATGCATGGATTATAACAAATAAGCAAATAAACAAACAAAATATAAGCAAAAGGGAACAATGAGAGTAATTTTGTTCTATGCATGCTTTTCGTAATTTTGCACCGCCACATATTTGTTCCTAATTGCTCAAAAACAAAATGAAGTAAAATTAAAAAAAAAATATATATATATATATATATATATATATATATATAATAGGGCTATGCATCGGTCGGGTTCGGTCCGACCAACCCGAAAGATGAAAAAAAATTTTTATATTAAAATCTGAACCGAACTGATCAACCGATTAAACCAAACCAAATTCGTCGGTTCAATTCGATCAGGCTCCAAAATTTTGAGCAAAAAATCAAAAAAAATTGTTGATTTTTTTCGGTTCAACCCGAATTAACTCGAACCAAAATTCAATTTTTTTAAAACATAAAACTGAACCAAACCGATCAACCCGACTAAATCGAACACGTCGGTTCGGTTCGATCGGATTGGTCAGGTCGGTTTGGGTTTTGCACACCCCTAATATATAAGGAAACATATAAGAAACAAGAAAAATATTTAAAAAAAAAGTTTTTTAAGTTTGCAGTCTACGAATTAACTCTAAATCTGCCTCCATATCTAATTTGAATGCATGATCAAGGCAGAATGTAACGCCAAATCACTATTGAAGTAATTTAATTACATGTATTATTTTTTAGATAATGAGAGAGAAGATATTTGAGTGAAAAACTAACTTGAGAGTTGATTATTCGACCGAATTTAAGATGAATCTTGAATCTGTAGAAGTAGAGGGGGCAAAATGTCCTCAAAGAAAACTAAGTGTTTAATTAGCTGAATTGTGTTGAAAACTAAAGGAATTGACTAGTTTATATAGTGATTAGGTAGAGCCTGAATAGATTGGATCTTTGTAGGATAGCAAATCCGAAATAGTTATGTAAGCTTCATTTATGTTTGGGACTCCTCAAAGGGTGTGACTGTCCCGCACTTAATCTAAATAGAGGTAGCTCTTTCTTGGAATTAAGGTAAGGTCGCCTCCACTTAGTCCGGGAAGAGGTCACTATTGTCTGAGAAAGGGGAGAGATCGCTCAACTGACCTCAAACTTGCCTTCTGGCTAAGCTGTTGGACTCCTAGAATCTAGCGGCCTCTTGGGCTCTTAAGGAGCCTGTTGAATCCTATCGGGAACGGGGTTTTTGGGATCTCACCTCCTCAAACTCCCTATATAAGGTTCTTGTCTGGCATCAGTCAGGTTAATCACATTTTTCAGTCTTTCAAGGTGGGATTCAGGTTTCCCTGACTTGTTGGAAAAGTAGGAAATATTTCAGAAAAACACTAAAAATTCATGAAGAGGTAAAAATTGGACAAGATTAAGAGACTTGAAAGCTAGTGAGACCAGCGGCACCAAATTTGACACCTGGCAGATTGTTGGAGGCTGTATGGTCACGTGGCAGATTGGAGGATGTACAAACTCTAACGATCAACCACTAGCGATGCAGAGCTTTGACAAGGGTGGCAACTGTAACTGAATACATGACACGTTGGGATTAGACGGCTGGAAGTCGGCGGCACCACGTGGTGGCCTATAATTGCCGGATTTGACGAGGCAGTGCTGATGTGGCAAAGTCTGCCACGTGACGCTGACATGATGGGCTGACTTTGACTATTTGACTTTGATTGCCACGTGGCAGTCGTTGGTTGGTTTAAGCCATCAGACATAAAAAAAAAAAAAAACTTGGTTTAAGCAAATTTTTATATGAGGCTTTGAGAAAATTACGGGGGGCTTTGCCCTAGGGTTGGTCCCAATAAATTAGTTTCTGGAGTAATAAGTTTTGGTAGTCAATAAAGTCTTTACTTTTTAGAACATTTGAACATTGTCTATTGGTTTATGTCTCTTATATGATAAAATATATGAATGGTGATATTGATAAATGTTTATGAGTAGATATTTAATTTAAAATTTTTATTTTTAATACAACACTTTTTTTTTACTCTTTTTTAGAATTATAATTTAAATGTAGACGTATACAAAAATTTCTGGAAATAGAAGATGAGTTAGACAATATCAAGTCAACATCAATTTCATATCTTAGATGCATATTAGCATTAGTTAATTTTTTTTAAAAAAAAATACATCTATTTTTTTATGTGACAAATGAATTAGAGCAATACATATTAGAATTGAAGATGTTATTATACAAAAGGTTAAATTTTCAATTTCCTTAACTTGTATATCTTCAATTTCCTTAACTTGGTATTCAATTTGCTCAATGTTTCAATTTTTAGTCAAACAGGCATTTTTAAAAAAAAAACATAGGTAGATCTTATATTTCTCAAAAATTCAGTTCTTATATTAGGAATACGAGTTCCTACTTATAAGCATTGATAATAAAATTTGCACTTAATACAAATCTAGAAGCTTATGTACAAGGGTATTACATCTCCTAAGAATGAAATTACAACAGGTATTATCACATTGAGGCAGCATTCTTTTTATGTCAGATATGATGTTCATTGGTTGATGATGAATCTTCCATTTTCCACGGATTGCTTCAACCACCATTTTTTAGTCTGTCTTCACTATGCAATTCTCCCATTTCTTGTCCTTGATTAGCTCTATAGCATTGTAGACCGCCAATGATTCTAATATTAATCAATTAGTGTCATTAGTTATAGTTACTATTAAATTTATTTATAAATTAATAAAAATTGTTTGCACTAATTAAAATAAATTTTAAATTAATTATTTAGTTATTAAATTTAGAAATTTTGAATAATTATCATTACGATATAAAAGATTATTTATAAAAATTTATACATCTCATTGGGATTTGACCAAATTTTAAATGTCAATTAATTAAAAAATTAAGAAATGAACAAATTAAACATCAAATATAATTTTTTATTTTTCTTTTTTCAAAAAATTTTTTTAAAAGAACATCGTATATATAAATTCAAATGCTAAATTGAGCATTAAACTGCTAAATTGTAGTGTGATGAAATAAAAGAAAGAAAACTAGAAACTGAAAACAGTATAGAAAACGAAGCTGCTATTCTTTTACTACAGACTTCGTCTCACACCTAACGCATATATCTCTCATCAGGATAAACACTCAACACAATCTCTGTCTAACCCACAATTTGCCACCAAACTCTTCAACTCTGCATGCAAGACACGTATTTTCCCTTTCCCCCTTCATAAATCCATCTCTCTTCTCCTCTTTCCGCCTAATCCAGAATCAACAAAATATCTGAAAACTTAACAAAGCAAAGCTAGAGAAAACCATCTCAAAATGGGAAACAGAGCTACCCTTTTGTTCTTGTTGCTAGTTATTTGCTATGGACTCATCGCCATGGCAAATGGGTTTGATTTTTACAAAGAAAATAGACAGAGAGGTCCGAGAGGAAGAGGTGAAGAAGAAGGAGAAGAAGAAGAATCACCAAGAAGAAGAGGAGGAAGAGATGATAGATTTTTGTTGCAAGATTCAAAGCGTGTGGTGCAAACTGATGCAGGAGAAATGAAGGTGCTGAGAACTTTTGGTGGGAGTGGGAGAACATCAATGGTAGAAACGCCTATGCATATTGGATTCATTACAATGGAACCCAACTCTCTTTTTATCCCTCAATACCTTGACTCTAATTTACTCATCTTCATTCGTAGAGGTATGGTAATATTTTGGGATTTTGTGAAATGCTAGATTAAACAGGTTTTGTAAAACATGATCATTGGTTGGGATGCAGGGGAAGCAAAGATTGGATTGATCTACAGGGACGAGTTGGGAGAGAGGCGATTGAAGAATGGAGATATATATCGAATTCCGGCCGGTTCAGCATTCTACTTAGTTAACCCAGCACAAGGCCAAAGATTACATATAGTTTGTAGTATTGATCGATCTCCGAGCTGGGGTTTTGGTACTTTTCAGGTATCTATCTTGTTTTGCTGACCAGAAACTAAAAGATGTATGCAAGAAAATCTCATTGAATGGGTTTTGTATGTTAAATTTGCAGTCTTTCTTCATCGGTGGAGGAACTTATCCAACTTCTATTCTAGCTGGTTTTGAACCAGAAACTCTTTCGACTGCCTTCAATGTAAGATCAATATAACTGTCTGAAATTTGATCCCATGTAAGGTATTTTTATGTTTTTCCCATCTAATTGTTGGACGATTATAGGTTACAATGAATGAACTAAAGGATATCATGACATTGCAAAATGATGGCCCAATAGTATATTTAGACAAATCCCGATCACCAAAAGCAAGCTTATGGAAACAATTCATTAATATGGAGGAGCAAGACAGACTTCAGCAATTAAAGAAAATGATGAACTTACAACTAGGATCTCTAGAAGAAAAGGAAGAAGAGGAGGAAGCAACATGGTCATGGAGGAAGCTGGTGAGTTCTGTATTGGGACTGGAAAATGATAACAAAAAGAGCGAAACAAAAGGGAAATCCCCTGATTCCTATAACATCTATCGAACCCCCGACTTCAAAAACAACTATGGATCTAGCATTGCCATTGATGACACTAATTATGAACCTCTCAAGCACTCTGGCATCGGTGTATATTTCGTCAACCTCACTGCGGTATTCTTCTTAATTCTTTGTCCTACTATATTCAAATTCATAGTTGAATATAACATTTCCATTAATCATTAAGGCCTTACGTGTTTTGGTGTAGGGATCAATGATGGCGCCACATGTGAATCCAAGAGCAACAGAATATGGAATCGTTTTGAGAGGAACAGGCATAATACAGATAGTATATCCAAATGGAACACTAGCAATGAGTACGAAAGTAGCAGAAAATGATGTATTCTGGATACCAAGATTTTTCCCATTCTGTCAAATAGCATCAAGAACAGGTCCATTCGAGTTCTTTGGATTTACAACCTCGTCGGAGAAAAATAGGCCACAGTTCTTGGCAGGATCAAACTCAGTTCTAACAACCTTGAGAGGACCTGAGCTTGCAGCTTCATTTGGATTAAGCGAGGAAAGGGTAAAGCGGTTTGTTAATTCACAGCGCGAGGCTATCATATTGCCTTCAGCATCAGCAGCACCACCAGACAAGCTGAAGGAGGAGAAGTTTAGTTCTGAAAAGGTGAAAACATTTACCAAGAGCTTTGATGATGGTATGGTGATGGGTTTTGATTAGAGAATAGAGTAGGGTAAAAAAATAAATTGTGGTCTCACACAGGTCTATAGTAGCTGTTTGGTTATGGCTTTTGTTAAATTTTTTTTTTTTTAATGTGGAAGTAATCTTCGGAGTTGTGAATGAGTTTTCCCGAGTTTGTGAATGAAATTTACTTGTTTTTTCTTCCTTGTGATCACAAATTTCCGAAACAAAATTGCATCAACTCAATATGCAGGATATCAATCTTGTTAACCAGAATAGTCCTTGTAGAAGACAAACCTAAATACTTAAGATTTCACTGATGACCAAAGTGAAAGGATGGATCAACTTCATAATCTTCTTCATCTTCTAACTGGGCCTGCAAAAAGCTCCGAAGTACAAGATCAAATTTGCCATGTCCTGAGTACAACTCTTTGATTTCTCATATTCAGGACACAGCCTCAAACTAAGCACATACCCAATACCTCCAACAGATCAAAATAGTTTAATCTGCAGAGACTCAGAATGAAACATATCACAATCTTGCAATTTTATCAATTTATAATTTTAGGCTCCAAGAACCACCAAAAAACTTGATGTTGAACCAATCAATCAAATTCAATAAGCAAAGATAAGCATTCTTCATTTCAACATCCTTAAGCATAAGGCATCCATAAGATTCTCCTCAAGGAAAAAAAAAGGGTTCAGTTTAACCAAAAATACCTTTCAAAATGGCCATGGCTAACTTTGCTTAAACAACCATTCATATTTTGGATCGGTGCCCAGCAACTCCCTAGCCTTACAATTCGTAATTCCAAACTCAAAATTGTTTATCCCGAGCAAACTAACCCACCTGCTCCTCCTTTCTGGCATTGACACCAAACTAACCATATTCCTCACCGTCTTCTTCCCCACCGCCCCTTCTCCAACTGCAATTCTAGCCTCCCTGAATGACGCCGAACACTTATCCTTAGCGAAACCGACGCACTTTTCTTTAGCTACAGCCAAACAGCCTTCCATTTCGCGTTCCTCGCATCTCTCCCTCTCCTTCAAGTCTGGTAATTTCCTTCCAAACAAATTCTGCCACCACGGAGGTTTACACTTCTCCGACGCGCTTACGGCACACCCAATCCTTGCTCCGCCTTCGCACTGCTCAATAATTTTGGATTCGCACATCTTGTAGGCGGCGGACCAAGATTGGGGGTTTCTGAAAGCGAGAACGTATGGACCCGATGATGCATGGTCTGGTTGGCCGGCGGCTATTGGGCCACGGAGGAGAGGGATTGGGTTGTCGAATTGGATGGTGGTCGCCGACGCTGAGTACTCATCGAGGTTTCCGGGCATGGAGGAATCCATGTTGAGTGTGAGCAGCAACTTGAAGTGAACAATCTATTTCCGATCCTGAATTTAAATTTTGTTTTTGGCCTGGTAGTTTTGTCATACCAACGACATGTAGTTTAAAAATTGTTTTTTCAGTTTTCGGTGATAGTTCTCACGTGCATGCACGTGACGATTAAACCGGTGGCCAAAGCATTTTTAAACCGGTTGCAGATCTTGAATATAAACGAGACAGTATCATAAGATTGTTGGTTCCATCTTCGCCGGGAATAATCGTACTCCAGCGCTACCTCCACCACAATCTAGGGAAAAATGAAGAAGCTGAGTCCCGCTCTTTCCATTTTTTCTCTTCTTATCTTTGTTTCGAGCTTAATTATAACAGAAGCAGAAGTCATAACCCTAACACCGGAGACCTTCTCTGACAAGGTGATCCTTCGATTTGTAGTATCTCTAAGTCTTTTTCATTATTGAATTTTTATTGGAGCTATGGTTGCTGAGTTATTGTGCTTATATAATTGTGTTACGAAATCAGTTTGCAGCATCACCTCAGATCAATTGTTTTTGGAAATTGATTCTTTGTTATGCTGCGTTTTGCTTGTCACTCCCCCCTATAATTAAAAACGAAATCCAATAAAGAAGTAACTGATAGGTTTTTGTTGCTTATTTTTCAGGTTAAGGAAAAAGATACTGCGTGGTTTGTGAAATTTTGTGTTCCTTGGTGTAAGCATTGGTAAGTGAGATAATTTCGTTGATTATCTATACTTTTGAGTAAGCTATTGATTAACTTATATGTAAATTTACACTGCTTGTATTGTTATGAATTTTAATGATGAGTGGCAGCAAGAATTTGGGCACATTATGGGAAGACCTTGGGAGAGCTATGGAAGGGGAAGATGAAATAGAGGTTGGAGAAGTTGACTGCAGTACGAGTAAACCTGTGTGTACCAAAGTTGATATTCACTCATATCCTACATTTAAGCTCTTCTATGATGGAGAAGAAGTTGCTAAATATAAAGGTAAAATTTAAGGTTCATTTTGTTCTCAACTTATATTTAATGATTGAAAATGATAAAGGATTTCAAATTCTGCTAAATTATGTAAGTGGTGAATTTTGCCTCTGGAATCTGGAACTTAAATGACAGCAACATCCATTTTGTCCATAGCCTATGGTAGAATCGTTTTTTGGGTGCCAGAAATTATCATTTTAGCATTGTTTTGAAACCCTAATCTGGAAATAAAATTTCGGCACCTTCTGTGGACAAAGATAAATACAATCTTCTAAAGTAAAGCAATTAAGTTTTGAATATGAGACCCTACTGTTGCTAGCTGTAGCTGGAATCTGTTTGATGAAAGTATGGGGAGCAAGTCTCTGAAAGGATGAAGAACAATCACATATGACATAGATATCATATAACTGGAAACCTTTTTAGATTACTGTCTGTTTGCTTATACAGGCAAAATGTACACTGTTTGGGGTCTAGAAATGTATATATAGGAGTTATAATTGAAAAGTCATTTTCCTTTCTTAACTAGCATTACATACATCATCGTCAAAAAAAATTGTCAGTGGATGCAGTCTTAATTAAAATTTCACCAGAACGGTAGAACTTTATGCAGCATAATGAGAACTTGTATGTTACTAGTGATCTATTAAATCATCGACAATCATTGTTGACTTTCAGCTAAACTGAATACAACCTGAAGTGTTTATTTTTTGGAAGTTTCATTTTTGTTTGCTCCTTAATATAAGATGCTTTTGGTTATGTTACTGCCAGCATAGCATGTGCAAGTGCAACTTGTACAGAACCATTCTTTTTTTATTTTCCTTTAAATATCTCAACATGAAAAAGGCCCTCAACTTCCTTTCATAAGTAATGCGTTGTCAAATAGGTCTCATAGCCTCTATCATAAAAGATTCTGAAATATATCTTACCTGATCGAGGGGGAAATTCCCATTCTGCTCTGCACTTATTTCATTCTAAAGCATTATTTGAAAATAATTTTGAAATGACTATAGAAATGGATATTGAATGCCAGCATTGCTAACACTAGCTTTAAGAATGACGAATGCTGAGTTGTGTGAATGAACTGCTTTTTATGTTGTTTTTATTTGCAAATGCAACTAGAAAGATAATTAATGAGTTATTTTGAGTAACACAACTTACGAAATTTCGTTCTTAAATTGATTAACCAAAACAGTACTTTACTTTTTCCTTTTGGGGATAAGAATTTTCTTGTGAATCTGTGCATTGCCTTGGTAGGGTTAAAACTGATATAATTGATGATCAATTTGTGATCTTATACCAATTTTACACGTTTGACATGGTCAGGGCCAAGAGATGTTGAATCTCTCAAAGCATTTGTTTTGGAGGAAGCAGAAAAGTCAGCAACAAAAGCACAGCTTGATGGTGATCATCAGGAGTTGTGATTTTCGTCAAGGTAGCCTCTTGAGCGTTCATTCTAGTTGTAAAGGGTCTGGAGGGGCCGACATCCTTATATTATCTTATTATCTTCGAGGATAACTAAATAGATCTTTTGCACTTATTGCGTGACAATTTGAAATCCTCCTGAAATTCGCTTCATCTGATAATACAGGCTCTTTCCCACCTCACTTCTCTCTGTATCATTGCTGTTTTTCTGTGATGCAGTTGAAGGATTTATAAACGGACGAACTAATGCTCATGAATTAATGGAGTCAACATGCTTCAGCATAAGCTCAACATGTCAGTTCTTATCGCCTTCTGGGTTATAATCAATCTGATGTTCTTTCCTTGCACATTGAATGATCAAAGTTTAGTAAATTTGATAGCTGCTTGATAATTGCTAATGACCTGTTAGTGTTGAGTTCAGTCCTTTTTAACCATTACAAATAGCTGATTGTGCACGAAGTTTCAGATGAAAGCTTGATAGTTCAAATTTTTTACATGTAACTGTGTTAAACGACGAGAAAATTTTGTTGTGCTTCCTATTTCATCCTAATTGGAGGACATTTTTTAGTCACAGGTACTTGGAAGGCAAAATCATATCGGCAGATCATAAATTTTGCATGTAACATTATTTTTTTTACTCATTAAATTCGGATTTTTTGTTTCCAGGAAAATTAAAGTTTAGTGTAACATTAAAAAGAAAATATATTATTAAAAAAATTTTCTAAAGAGAGAATTTCTTGGAATCACTTTCACATTGGAGTGTCTTTCATATTAAATTGATGAAATATGAAGAGAAATGGAATGATTCAGTTTTCAGGTCAACACAGTAGCGTATCATCTTTCAATCCCAAAGGATCATTTCCCTATTGGCTTACTTGCAAGGCAGTGGTGGTGCTGAAGTGCTTACACTTGCAGAGAATTGGAAATACCCTTTAAAAAAAAATGCGTCCTCTATAAGATGTTCAAGAAAATCTGCTATCACAAACCATCCACCCATTTGGAATATTCATGGCTTAATTCGTGCCACCAGCTTAAAATAACGTTTCAATTCACCACAAAAATTCGACAGCTTGCTCTAACACCACCGAAGGCAACAAAGCTCCAAGTTTGATCGGAATCCCTTGCCACATTCATGTAATTCAAGCATTTGAATTTGATATAGTTATTCATTGAAGGCCTCCAAGCTGCATAACAAAAACATGAATGTGAAAGATTCAAAATAACCCAATAATGCATGCATGTATGTATTATATAAATATTCTTCCTCTTCCTTCCATTATATCAGAAAAAGGCTGCAGCAATGAGAAAACGACATATTCTTTCAAAGTTAGTACATATCATCATGTGATAGTACGAGGTAGGCGGTCTTTTCTGGGACAATTTCAGTCACATATAGTCATTTGAAATAGAACACAAAGTGACGTCCGTAAAATCAGCCAAGATAATAAGATCAACTCTAATTACCCTAATAATAAAAAGTGCCAACACTTGATGCAAGAACAACAAATACCAACGATGTAAACTGAATAAAATTTGGCATAAGCACACCGAAACAACTCAGTAAACCCAATCTGTTTTGTCATAAATACAAAGAAATCATGGCTATCAGCATTTGTTCGCATTCACATGTTCTGTAAATACTAGAAAAAGAAATGTTTACACAAATTAGAATGTAATCCATACTCAATATTGGCAAAAGGATAAACGAGATGCCAACTCTGCTTTCTTTGAAAATCAAAATGAGAGAGATATATATAGAGAGGCAGAGCATGGATGAATCCAGCTTAATGAGGAAGTTCCCATCAATCATTAAAAATTATATACTAAACTGGAATAGGAAGGATTTCATGGATAAGTTATAGCATTTCATGGATAAGTTATAGCACATATAGAATCGGATGCATGTCTAATGTGTAATCTCAATTTTATAACTAGCAGAGCAGAGGTATAAATCATTATTACATACTCCTAGGACATCCTAACCCACTGATGTGTTTATTGAATGTAGTTTATTTTATCAGATGCTTTCACAGTTTAACAACATTCACCAAGATAAATACTCAGATACCCTTGCTAGAGCTTAATGGAAAAGCCAAAAAAAAAAAAAAATCACAATATCAACCCCAATCAAAATTCATAAGCAACAAACTGACAGCGGTAATACGTTTATCTAGAATACCCAAGTTCAGTATTATTATGCATAGCATTATTTCGCATAAACCAAACATCAAACGCCTTATATGAACTGATGAATCAACGAATTGATTAAAAATCTGTTACCAGTAGATAAGGAATAAGACAGTTAAAGAATAACTCAAGCGTGAAGAGGGCTGAACTGGGAAAGAGCAGTCAGGATAAGGCAAGTAGGGCCGTGGAGATAAATTTGGGAAGCCCATCATGAGTATAGAGAAGAAGGCTACGGGAGAGAAGGAAGGAGGTCAGGGGAGATATAGAGCCCTTTGAGCACATAGAACAAGAGCTGGTGTATTTATTGGGGAAGTGCAGTTGCTTTGTGTCTTGCTGACGACCAGGAAGAAGGAACAAATGGTTGGCCAACTATTTTCTGGATAATGTGGTAGGTACTGTTTTGGGAGACAAAAAAAGTTTGCAGAAGTATGAAGGGTTCAGGTTCAAATCATGAGCTGGTGTTTGTTCAGAAGGTCTCTATTTGCAGAATCCCTGTTGGGGTAATCCAGTGCATAGAATTGTGCAACAGACAGATACCAAATCATGAAATAGTAAATTTAGCAAAACTGCCAATAAGTATGCACATGCTATAAAAGATGCAATATATGTTTGGAACTCAAATAAATGCACATCCACACTCAATTGAAAATCATTGCATCCACAAACTGCTTTTCAAAAGAATACTGCTGGATTTGGATGAGAATCAAACCGAATATTATCTGTTTTCACTGTGATGATAGACTGCAATGAATTGCTAAACACAAAGAAGAATTACAGCCAGGAAAGAAATGTAACGTGCATCCAAAGCAACTGTAATAAAATTAATAATAAAACAAGAGTAAAATTCCATAAAAAGGGGAGGACCAAACATAAGATATCCAGATCAGCAATGATATTTGAAATTATGAAAATATCACATATATAGAGAGAAAAAAAAATCGGAGAAACAGCTAGCACTATCTGAACGAAAACTTAATTGTTTCACTCCACAGACAAACTGCTCATCAAATGTTGAATGAACAGAATGCCACAACAAAAATATTGAACGAGTACCACAGATGCAAAGCTACATGCTTGCAACTTTTTCTGAAGATTTTACCATAATTTAGAGTATCAAAAACTGTGCATGATTGCATGCCAACATTGCCAAAGCATAGCCTAGTGACAAGTGCATATGGGACTTGACAAAAAGCAGGCTCAAAATCCCTCCACTACCAAAACTCAAAAACTGTTCATGATTGTCAAACTTGTAAGCTTGGGTTGATCTAAACAGAATACCAGCATTCTCCTTGGTATACAACTAGAGATCTTATGTATCATAATCCACTTACATTCATTTGTAACTTTAAGCAAATTAGAAATCTCAATTATGCGTTGTGTTTAGATTATCCCAGATAATATTCAACCATTAAAAGTTCATGAGCTGCTAGATCTGATTAAGGACTAGAAGAAGATATCAACCTCTAAAATAAAAATGATCCCCCAATACTTGAATGTGACAGCAGGAAACCCAATTAGAGCGGAGGGTCAAACAAATTGTAGAAGACTAAGGACTATAATATCATAGACTAGTTATTTTAATATCTTAGACTATAGTTCACCAGGCATTGTCTGCCTGATGCAACCCTTTAATGTCTTTCCACAAAAATTACAAATATAACATAGTACATCAATACGATATTCATGAAAATATACAAGTTCGTTTTAAATAGCATAACTACATTATGTACAAAATTGTAAAGATGTCCAATGCGACATACCTAATTCACTTTGTGTCATTTGAATTTTCAAAATCATCCTCAAGCACACACTGAAGTTTTCTGTAAGTAGGCGTGTCTACAAGGCACTTCTCTCCCCACACCTTCAACAAGTTTCGAGCCTCACTTACCTTTCCATGCCTGCACATCTCATCCATCAGTGTTCTGTATGTTATGAAATCAGGCGACTTATGTTCCTGAATCATCTCCCAAAAACAGTTCAGAGCTTCATCAACTTCTCCGGCCAGAGCCAAAGCATTAACAAGTGAATTATATGACTTACTACTAGGATCAAACCCTTTACTCTTCATTTCACCACAAAGCTCCCTAGCGTTATTTGTTCGACCTTGAGCACATAACCCGTGGATCAAATAATCATAAGAGAATGAATTGGGCAAGCAGGGATAAACCACACCCATTTGATGGAATATTCTAAGAGCATCATTAACATGAAGCGAAAGAACATACCCTTTAATCATAGAATTCAATGAGTAAATATCAGGCTCAATTCCATCATTGACCATCTGCTTAAACAAACTTCGAATGCTCTCCATATATACATAATTTATATAAGAATTTTTTCCCCTACTCAACAATGCTGTGAAAAGAATATTATAAGTTCGAATCGATGGCCTGTATTCCAAGTTTCGACTGTTTCTCATGTGATTAAATATATTAACTGCTCTATTCAACTTCCTAGCTTCAGTAAAAAAATAAATAATACTATTATACAAAGCCTCATTACCAATATGAGGAATGGCAAGCACTTGATTAACAACATCATCCATTTCCTGATACATTTTGGCAACACCAAGCTTCTTTATAATAACATGATAAGTGGATGTGTCGTGCCTGAACCTATGCTGATGTGATGCCCAATTAAATATCTCAAAACACACTAGAGTGTCTTCTTCCAGTGTTAAGACATTAAACAATTCCTCATTATTGAATCTTGGTGGGAGTTTACCAATTGCTTCTTGAAACTTAGTTACATCAAGAACAGGCTTCCTACTTGCTTTTAATCTTTTACTTTGTCTCCTTCTAAATGACCTCGAAGGTGCTCTAGTTGAGTAAAAAGAACATAAACACCCACTAAAACCACCTTTAAAATTTTCAATTGAAGGCAAAATAGAAACTGGGTACCTTCGTTTTTGAGCTAAAATATCCCCAAACTTGAATGAGTTGATAAGGAGATTACAAAGAGAAGAGATAACAGAGTAATTGGTCAGTGGGATAAAAAAACGAAATGAAGAACTAGATAAGCATTTGTAGCGATAAAAGAAACATGGATTATTAATAAAACAGATTTTGGAGTAAATTCGAGTCAAACAATCTTTCCGTAAAGATATCATTTGTAATCAACTCACCCAGATACCGAGATTCGAGCAGTGTTCATAGCGAAGGAAAATTTCGAAGCTTTGTCGCAGACTAGGATGAGGAAATTCTTTGCAAGGATTGGGAGTAGATAGCTTAATTTGACGAAGGCTTGAAAGGAAATGAATGAAGTTAGAGAACACGAAGAGGAACTGTTGCAATGAATCCGAACAAGGGTAGATTGATTCAAATATTGCATCGCTATAAAATTCTCTAAAATACACGCTAAAAATAGAATATTCTTAAAAATATCATTTATATTTTTATTTTAATTTCAACTATTTTTCGAATTTCAATTTTTAAATAATAAAATATTAATATTTTTATTTATTTATAAATTATTTTAATTATTTATTTATCACGAATAAAAATAAATTTACTATAATACGCATATTAATATTTTATTATAATTTTTTAATAATATTTTTATTTATATAAAATAATTATTTTATAAATAAATTTTTTATTTTTTATTTACATAAAAATAATTCTTTTGCATATAAATTTTTATTTATATTAAAATAATTCTTTTACACCAATGTATTGAACACAAATTTTTTATTTTTTTTTCCCAACCATCACTTATTTCATCATCCTTTCACCTGAAATCATTGGCATACTTTCATATTTCTCCACCAAAATGAGTTTTAGAGTAAGGTCATCCCATATTCCATTTTTCGCTTCTTCTTCATTTTCATGTTCGAGTTCAGATAATTTTATGTCTGCAGTGGCAAATGAAATTATAAATGCAGATGTCATTGCATACATAAAATCATCTAAACTTGAAAATGAAAATGAAGAAGAAGCGAAAGATGGAACATGGGATAGTCTTGCTCTAAAACTCATTTAATTGTTTGTAGCATGTAACGAACTATCATATTTTCTTCAGCATCTGCATTTGTAATTTCATTTGCCACTGCAGACATAAAATCATCTGAACTTGAAGATGAAAATGAAGAAAAAATGAAAGATGGAATATGGGATGACCCTGCTCTAAAACTCATTTTGATGAAGAAATATGAAAGTATGCTAATAATTTTCGGTAAAAGGGACGATGATGTTGCCTTTTTATAGTAAAAAAAAGCGTGTAATAAATCGGTGTAAAAAAATTATTTTAATGTAAATAAAAACTTAAAAATTTATACGCCAAAGAATTATTTTTATGTGAATAAAAAATTAAAAATTTATATGTAAAATAATTATTTTTATATAAATAAAAAATATTATTAAAAATTATGATAAAATATTAATATGTGTATTATAATGAATTTATTTTTATTTGTGATAAATAGATAATTAAAATAATTTATTAGTAAATAAAAATATTAATATTTTATTATTTAAAGATTGAAATTTAAAGAATGGTTGGAGTTGAAATAAAATAGAGATGTATCTTTTAGAAATATTCTATTTTCAGTCTCCATTTTAGAGAATTTGTTGACAAATAGTTGGAGATGACTTGAGGTTGTTTGGGAAGCTATTAATATTTTCACCATGTACTTTCCAAATTTGTTATCAATTTAAAATATATATATATATATATTAGTGAGTGTCATACACAATAATTATATGTGCATTTTATTTCTGAGATATATACCATATAATTTATAAAAAAAAATCGAAAAAAATTTAATTTTGTGGAGTGCAAACATACTTTTATCACTTAAAAACTTTGTCATTACTACATTGATTCAAATATAATTTATTATATATTAAGTCAAATAAAATTAAAATTCTATTTCAATTATTATAATTTTTCATATATTGTTTTTATTTTAATTATTATAATTTTTCATATATTTTTTTTATTTACATAAAGAAAAATAATTTTTTATCAAGAAAAATTTGTATAAAATTTTTTTTTTAGTGTAGAATAAAAAATTAAAATAAAAGAGATTAAAATAAAATTTTATTTTTATAATAAAAATAAAAAATTAAGTTAAAAATATAAAGTAAACTATAAATAAAAAAATTTACTCACTACATGACTTAACATTCTTAACTGTGATTAGATTTATTTACTTAAGAGCCAAAAATATTTAATTTATTTTTCAATTACACCAAGTAAGGTGTTATTAAAGAAAAAAAAAATTATAAATTAGGTGTTATAGTTGAATAAAGGTTATTTTGGGATGTTATTCATACATTTGGCAAATTTCAAGTTACTAATTATTTTGAATTTATGGTGAAAATGCGACATTATGTTCAAATTTGGATGAAATTGATATATTAACAGCTTTAGGGACAGAGCATTATGAAATTTTTTATTTTTAATGTAGTACATAACTTAAGTGTAAGATGAAATTGTTATGAAAATTCATTTTAGGATGATTTTATTCCAAAACTTAAAATAGGATGAAAACGTAACATACCTGAAACTTTAAGGTAAAAATATAACTTAGAATAGTTTTGTATCAATTGTACCCAATTAAAATAAAAGGGCATACTATATATAAAAAAGCACGGATTGGGAAGGGAACTTTGCTTGCTAATATAATAAAAACTAGTATATTTTTTTTAAGATAATATGATTATGAATATAAATAAAAATACTATTCTTAAATAGAATTTAATTAGAATAATAATATTTCTTAATAAAATATTACTTGAATTTATATTATTTTTATTATAATATAAATTTTTTAGAGGATAAATTAATTAATAATTGCATAATTTAAAATAATATTCTTTAATAAAATAAATTTTGAATATAACTTACAATATACTATTTTTTAAAAGGATGGGTAAAATTCATTAAAAGAATATAATTATGATTATAAATTAAAATAATATTTATTAAGAGAATATAATTATGAATATGAATTGAAATATTATTCCTTAACCAAATATTGATATAAATTTAATGAATAAAAAAAAGTAAATAGCACTTATTAATATTTTATAGTAAGTAAATAACCTAAATTTTTTAAAAATTAACTAAACAACACTTTTTGATATATATAGTGATATGTACTAATATATAGTATTATTATATATACTGATGTATATACCAAAAAGTTCTATTTAATTAATTGGTATATACCACAATAACAACCTTACTTATCCTAATTAAACTCAAACTAATACAAAGTTACAAATCAACAGAGTTAGCAACATATTTTGGATTATATATATATATATACATATATATATATATAAACAAAGTGATAAACATATATATATATAAACATATTTTGGAGTTTGATGCGTAATTGATGGTACCTTATCTAATATCCCACTCAATCTATGTGTGGCAACATATAGAGATTGATGTGTAAATGTTTGTACCTGTTGCCTGTCAAACCTTTTGTAAAAACACCAGCTAGTTGATCCTTGCTTGAAACATGACGACCCATAACTCACCTCACATTATCTTTTTCTCTAACAACGTGAATATTGAGCTCAATGTGTTTTGTTCGAGCATGATGGATAGGATTTGTAGCTATGTAGGTAGTGCTGATATTGTCACATAATATCTCCTGTGTGCATTTATATTCAATAGACAATTCACGAAGTAAACTTTGAATCCATAATAACAGCCACCGTACTAGCAATCACGCGATACTTAGCTTCTGCACTAGATCGTGATACCGTAGCTTGTTTCTTAGCAGACCAAAATAACAAATTATTACCAAGAAAGACACTATAGCCTGCCCAATCAGCATCGGAGTAAGCCATAAGAATATCATAACCAACCACTATGAAAAATCTTCTAACCATAGGTTATTGTTCCTTTAAGATAGCGCAACATCCTCTTAACCGCCTTGAAATAAACTTCTCATGGTGAATGCATGAACTGGCAACCTCGATTGACAGTAAAAGCAATAACCGGTCTAGTGAAGGTCAGATACTGCAAGGCACTAACCAAACTTCTATATTCTTGAGGATTAGACAATAAAGGGCTGTCCGAAGAAGATGACAATGTCAGTTGGAGTGTTAGGCGTGTCTAATGATTTAGCTAAAGACATTCCAACCTTATCCAAGAGCTTCTTCACATACTTCTGTTGATCCAAAAATAGTCCATTAGAATTTCTAGTAACATTGATACCCAAAAATAATTAAGAAATCCCAAATTAATCATAGCAAAGTCATATTTGAACTATTGAATTACGCGCCGCAATAAACTAGGACAAGAAGATGACAAGATGATATCATCCACATACAATAATAAAACAATAATAGCATCTCCTTGACGCAAAATAAACATTGAATTATTAGCTTGAATACATCGAAAATCTATCATTTTTAAGAATGAAGTAAACCAGTGGGTCACATTTTCATTAAACTGGAATCTTTAGGTCTCATTTAAATTTTGAATAAAATTGGGGATACTTACTATATAAAAACAGAGCCTTAAGGACCATTTTGCATTTTGCAATGTTTTAGGTACTTTATTGAACTTTTAATGCATTTTGGGGTATTTTGGAATTTATATTTTCGCCTAGAATTATGGGGTAGAATGTAATTAATCTAGGACTGGTATGTAATTATTTTTTCCATAAAGGAGAAAGAATAATTTTACTTTCTGCACTTCATTTACTGCTTTATGGAGAATGTTTGTTTATTCGTTGTAAATGGCTTTAATCACCAACTAGGAGCATCGATTAGTCTTACGACTTCCGTTTTTTTCATTTCTTTACACTGAAATCAGCATGATTAGATTCAAGTTTGGTATTGATAGTTTGATGGGCTGTGTTAGGTAGATTAAAGTATTATTTATATATAACTTAAGTACAGTAATTATACTTTATAACTAACTTAAAAATACTTTAATCTACCTAAACCAACCCATCAAGCTATCAACACCAAACTTGAACCTAATCATGTTGATTTCAGTGTAAAGAATTGAAAAAATCAGAGGTAATATTTAATAAAAAATGGATTTTTCTTAAAACTTAACTTAATTTTTGGAAAATAAAATTGAATATAGAGGCTAGTTTTTCGTGTAGTAAATCAGGTGAAACTTGATTTATCATACCTTATTCCCTTTCTTGAATTTTTTTTAAATTGACTAGAACCTTATTTTGAAAAATGGAGTCAAATTGATTAAAACGAAATTTTTCATAAAAATGGAAAATTAAAATTTGAATTTCCGAAAATTGGATAGCAACTCTAAAAATGCTTTTAAAATTTTATAGGAGCTCTGATACCATGAAAGAGTTAATGAAATATAGTGTGTATATTTCTATTATCATTGAGCAATATATATAGGATTACATCAAAGAAGTTACAATAGATACTAACAACCTATATAAGAGATAAATACAGAATAAACAAAGGGATAATAGAAAAAACATCTCTATGTTTTGACCATACCTACAAAAAACTCCCTTTCTTTTTTTTTTTCCAACAAAAAAAATTCATATTTTATATTTCCGTTAACATTCTCCTCCTTCTGTCTATTTTTTCTATTAAAATAACGGTTAAAGGATTAAAATGTAATTTTTATATGCCGTTTTGGAAAACACAAAAAATAAAGGATTGTTCTGAAAATTTTCATCCCAGACCTAAAACCCCACCACCTCCACTTTACGTCACTCAGTCATAACCGCCGACGCTTCTACATTCACCGCCATCGACACCTTCACCACCACCGGCAGGAACACCAAAGCCCACCACCTCCATTTCTACATCACCACCAGCCTAGCCACCGGTTTTGCTCAAATTGGTTTTAGGCGATTGATGAAAGCATAAGTTTCCATGACCCACATGCAAATTCAAGCTACTCAACAAATTAATCAAAGACATTCTCACAATCAAGTAAACGAGATAATCTCAATTAAGATTTGCAGAATATGAACTGAAAACAAATCAATTCGCCAATAGAGGGCGGCATCGATTGGTGAAAAGGGGAGTGTGTTGGTGGTGCGATATCTGAAGGTGGAGGAGATGATTTTATGGTCTGCAATTTCAATGAAGATCGCAATCTTCCGGCGAACCCATCTCAGACCACGAACCCAGATCTATTGCCATCCTTTCCTCCTCCGCCGTCAACGCCTCCATCACAAACACCGCATGGAACCCCATCTCAGAACAGCTCAGCCGCCATTCGAAACCCTAACTCCACCGATCAGGTTTTTCCTCCACCTCTGTTTTGATCAGTTTCACACCGAACCAAAAACATCTTCGATCTAACCCCTACCGATCAAATCTCTAACCTTTCTCCACCAGCTTTCACAGCCTAAACTCGTCCCTGTCAAATCAAACCTGACTTATCTCAGTTAAAGCCTCCATTCTCGTTTAAGCCTCCATCGCCGGTGTCTGCACCACCAACACTCACTGAAACCACCATCAATTTAATATTGTGTCCTGTTCAAAGAGCTCCATTTGTGATTTTATCAAAAAAGCATCATAGAAAGGCATCACGTAATTTCTGCTCTTTTTTGGGTATTGGGTAGTTTAAAGTTTAATATTTTTTTTGGAGCTAGAATTAGTTTGATGGGGTTTAGATCTAGGATTGGATGGGTTTCTTTGGAAACGATTTGTTTGGTTTTTTTTTTTTTCTTGTAAATTGGTTGTGATTGAATTGTATTCTGATAAGTTATGGTGTTATTTTCGTTTGTTATAGGTGGATTCAATTGGATCAAGGTTCAGCTACTCAGGTGACAAAGAATATGCTTAAACAGGAGGTTGGTGGGGCTAGTGGATGTTGGTGGTCACCGTCCATGGCTTCCCAGGTTGAAGAAGAATGGTGAAGATGAAAATTTTTAGAACAATCATTCATTTTTTGTGTTTTTTGAAATGGCCTATAAAAATTATATTTTGATCATTTAACCGTTATTTTAACAGGAGAAATAGACAAAAGGAGGAAAATGTTAATTGAAATATAAAATAGAGATTTTTTTGTTGGAAAAAAAAAAATAAAAAAATTTTTTTAGGTATGGTCAAAACATAGGAAAATTTTTTCTATTATCTCATAAACAAATAATAAATGTGGAGTTTAAACTGAAGATGCGTAACTAATAGTACATTATCTAATACAAAGTAAATCCAGAAATAAGATGCTCATTTTAAAAATAAAAATATGTTAATTTACTTATGACTTCAACTTAATGAATATATTTCAAAAATACCAGTTTTACGAATAAGTGGTATTTTTGTCTCACAAAAGTAACCAGTTATTTCTGGATTTCTAAACCTAAAACAGTTTCACTTCTTCATAGGCCTTCAAAAGTTCTCTTTCCTTTCTCTAATAACCCCATTAGGAAAGGAGAATTGTCTCTTCAATTTTTCCAACTCTTCTTTTGACAGTTTCAATTTTGAGGATTTTTCCTAACCCAAGCTTGGATTTTTCATTTTTTTTTTCCTGCAGTTTTTCAATTTTGGCCGCAATTTAAATGAAGCAGAACCATTCAAAGAGAACGTGCAAACTTATTTAATTGTATATCCCAAGTTCTGGTATTGACCCCATCTTTTTATCAAAGAAAAGAACTTTTTAGGTCTCCATTCATGATTGTAGAGTTTGAGTAGTAAATGTCTATGGTCAGACCCACCCACATATAAGACATGTTTAAATCATACAGCAATGAATAATTGAATATAAAAGAACACAAAAGTCTCAATAAAATTCAAAACTATTACTGGACAACAAAATGACAGGCCAGGGCCAGCTCAGGGTACCCGCTAGACGACATGGCGATGCTTTAAAAATGCACAAAAAAAATTTTGATTAAAAAACATAGATTTGGCTTCCTACTATTAGATTAGGTCCTTAGAATTTAGTTTATATTTAATTATGGATTATTAGGAGCATTATTGTCTTTTACACTTACATCCAAAGTTTCCTATTTCATTATCATAAAAAAAATTAAATTTCAACTTTCTTATAAATACTACGTCCGTTTTAAAATTATTGAGACTTTTACTAGTTACTCGTTTTTTTTTCTATAATTTTCTTTCTATTCTACTCTAAAAAGTAATCAACTCACATCTACTTATTATAAAAATAGATCTCACATGCACTAAAAATAAATTACATTCATTATAAAATAAAAGATAAAATCATCTTATTTTAATAAAAAAAAATACTAAAAAACTGACAATTTACCTTAAAATTTTAATAAAATTAAAACGGGGTAGTATTAAATTTAAAAAAAAGTACAAAATAATAACTTTTCACCAAACAAACAGACCAAAACAATATTGTTTTAAAGTTTTAGTCCTTATAAATTACAGTTCCGTGCTAAAAAAAATACAGACTTTTATCTTCCCCAAACAGTGGCACCTTCTGCTACTTCCCTCCAAACATGAAAATAAATGAAGATATGTGACGAAACCTTTATTCACTTTTTTTTTTAACCAAAGATGAAACCTTCATTCACTTTATTCATACAAGCATCAGGGAATCCAATGAATATTTTAATTATTTTTTGTAATATAGTAGTAGTAGTATTTTTTTTTTTCACTTTTATGTTCTTACTGAATTTAATTCACTGCTTCATCCCTCTAGCAATGTCCCATTAGCATCATTATTTGTGAACCAAATTTAAGTGTTTATCCCTAATTATTCATATTCATATCAGTAGATTCAAATAATTTTTGCCAGAATCACCCAAACATTAAATTAATCAAAGGGATAATGATGAATTTAGTGTCTCGACTTTTCAAAATTTGATAATTTGGTGTTTGAACTTTTATTATTGATAATTTAGTGTTTAAACTTTTAAAAAAACTAACAATTTGGAGTTTAGATTTTTTTTTGATAATTTAGTGTCTAACTTATTTTAAAATGTACCATTTTAGCACATGTGACATCCTAAGTATTCTAAGGTTGTCCAAATTGATGACGTGGGTTATTTAGTATTGATATAACACTCATGGATCAATTTTGTCACATTATAATAATGAATTTGTTATTTTTCAAATTCCCTTTTATTTCTATCTTCCTCTTTTCAATACTAAACCAACATGATCTCCCTTACCATATAAATTGGTTGTTGGTTTCATAACGAGGCGGTGGCTTAGTAAGTCTTTTGTGGCTAGTGAAGCAGGGAGTTAGGTGTTTAAAAGATAAGAAAATAAGAAAAGACAATTTGAAAAATAACAAGTTCATTAATATGACGTGGAAAAGTTAAAGCGTAAGTGATATGTCAGTGTAAAATGATAATAAATAATTGGTTCATATCATCAATTCAGACAACCTTAGAACACCTAGAAGGCTACATGTGCTATAAAATTCACTAAATTGTATATTTCTAAATCAGTCAAACGTCAAAATTATGAAAAAAATAAAAGTCAAGACACCAAATTATAAAATTATGAAAAGTTTAAATTACTAAATTATCAAAAAATAAATTCAAACACCAAATTCTCAAATATATATATATATATATATATATATATATATATATATATATATATATATATATATATATATATAATTTTGAATTATTTTATAAAAATTTACTATAGTTACTTTTATTTTCATAATTATAAATTATATGAGTTAATTATATTTCCATAATCATATTAAATTTCATTAATTATATAAACTATGTTAATTTAATTTTAATATGAAAAATTGAATTCTATAATATAAAATTTTCTAAATATTAATAGTACACAATGTATATACACTATTAAAATGATTAGAAAGTTTAAAAGAATAAAAACAATTATAATGGAAATCTTTTTTTTTTCTTTCCAATTCCAAACTTTTCAAGTTAAATTAAACATCCAATAATATATGTTGATTGAATAATAATATAAAAATATAGTAAGATAATTTTATATATTGTATATATGTTTAATTAAGTAAAGATTTTAGATAATTTTTTAACATATTCTTGAAATATTATAGTTATTAATTTCATAACTAATGATTAGCAAATTCAAATTTGTGTCTCCAAATATTCATTTTTCTTCAAATTGATAGATTTCTAAACCCTATTGATTCTCTTTTTTTTTACCAAAAACCCTATTGATTCTCACTCGTTGGGTTAAGTTCTTCAACTAATGTACACTCCATGAAAATATATCTTAGTGAAAATTTTTATGAACAAATGTTACTTGAAAGGAAATTTAAGTAGCAAAGAATGTTGTTTGTATTTGGTTTAAAAATTGAATAGAGTTAAAAACGATAATATAGTAATGATATGATGTCAATAGTATATGATAAAACACATACATATTTATTAAAAAAAAACATACCTATTTAATAATATTGTTTATTTCTCTAAAAATAAATTATGTAATTTGATTAAATTGATAAATTAAAAATATAAAAAATTAATGTAAAACTACATATTTCTTTTTTCTTTTTTATAAAGGATAAAAGTATCATGTTCGTAATTTTACTATGAGAGAAAAAAAATCTGTAATACAACAATTGTTAGAAAGACTGCCTACCCAGAAACTGTAAAACAAATTATTCATAATTCATCTAGATATTTGGGACATGTAGAAAATTACAGGGAACAAAACAAAAAAACATAAAAGCAGAAGCCAAAAAAACATAATTAGCAAGTTAGCTATGACGACCACTCCACAGGTTATAAGTGAATTGCCTCAATGGCATTTTATCGAATAGTTGGAGTGCAACTTGTGTCGTCAAGCAGACCAAGCCTGATCTGACCTCTATCGATGGTATCCAGCAGAGCAAAGAACAACAACTCAAAACAATATGAAATAAAGAACAACACAAACAGATCTGGCCTCCTCCCCCCTTCAGCACTAATCATTCCATTCGTACAAGCATCCGGTCCTCTTCATTCTCACTTGTAATATAAAACATCAAAAGAAGGGTTTGAAGACATGTTGTATGATCTAGATGTTTGGATGAGCAAGATAAAGATCGGAGGGTAGTAGCACAAAGAACATAAGGACAAAGAGAAAGAAAGAAAACCAGTAGATCCACAAGAACAAAACAAAGATCAATAAAAATAAAACAACATGAACAAACAAAACTGAAAAAAGGGATGAACCCTAAGATTTGTACAGAGGCAAAGAAAATTGCACTATTCTCTCATAGAAAAAGATATAGGCAAATGATTATTAAATAAAATAGCAAAAAAACAAAGAGATGGTGGCCACCGCCGATGGGAAGCACCAGTGGCGCCCACAAGGGAAGGATTTTTTAGAGAGAAGTTTTAGAGAGAATTGTTTTCTTTTTTACTTAACTACATATTTATTTAATTAGATGGTTATATTGAGCTTTTATAACCTTTTTCTTTTAATAGTAACCCATATTTGAATTATATGATATATCTGCTAAATTTGTTTAGTAGCACATGCTTATGAATTTGAGGAATGAAATGTTTTTGTGATAGTGAGAATGTATCTTTTAATTAATATAAATCTAATTAGTTACTAATTAGATTTAACTACTATTAAATAAAATAAGAATAAATGCTAATAATTAAGAAAAAATAGCAAAAATATATAAAAATAGATAAATAGAATGCTAAGCAGAGTTATTGTTTCTCTAAACTGAACTTTCTCTCTACTCCAGCTTTTATATATATATATATATATATTGAAAGTCTCAACGTGTGATTAGTCTTGACTAGTGCCTGACAATGGCCTTGTATAGGGAGTTCGAGGCGGTAAAGCCCCGAAAACCCTGCGTCCAATGGAATTCTTTGGGCTCCGTGGATATTGGGGTCCAAGCGTTCCCTAAATTTTCGAGGTCCAGCGGTACGGCCTAGCAAGGAGCCTATGGTCAGGTTAAGAGGTCGAGGTTGGTAAAACGACCTCTCCATCTATCTAGGTTAGGGTAACCTCTTTTTAGACCAAGTGTGCAGCGACCACATTCTTTGAGTTTGAGGGGTCCTAAATATAGAGAATGCTTACAGATATCCCCCCTTTGTCCAAGTCATTTCATGACTTGGACCAACTTAGCCAAAAATCACTATTAATAGTCAAAGTTGCGACCTTTCGTCTGGCCAGAAGTGAAAAATCGAGTAGATCATTCCTAATCACGTAACTCGACCTTTTCTTTGCTAAATTTTGTCAATAGGTTATTAGGTTGTTGGAGGTATACCCACAACTTTTCCTAAGACAAGATAGACATCCCCTGTACAGAAGGACATTTATTAAGGAAAAGAGCCTGCTAAAGAATCCTTTACGACAACCTCTATTTCACACAACCAATATAGGGTCTTTTTATATAAGACTTGGCTTCGATGACCTCTATCTGACACTCAGCAAATAGGGGTAACTACAAGAACACATAAGGGTGCCCCCTCCAAATGCAAGCCATTTCATGTCTTGGCCCATCGAGCTAAGGGTTATCTTCAATGGTTCGAATCGTGACCTTACCTTACCTTACCATTGAAATACTTGGCGGGAACTACGTTTGCCCTAAATTCTAGAATATTCCGCTTAAGCGACGATTCGGTGTCCCTAGCCAATTACTTCGTTACCCTTGACTCATTAAACAAATTGCCATGGGCACATTGGTAATAAGGGGTATTTATGACGCTTAAGATCATACGCGCATTATGCTTATAAAAGGAAACACCCTTTCATTTTTGCCATTACTTCTAAATCTTCAGATGGCCTTTTCTAATATCACCTCTATGACCAAAAGGTTTAACGACCTCAACTATTTGCCAGGCTCTTACTCCCTTTTTGTAACACCCCAAATCCGCCTTACGAATAAAACAAACTGAGGTGCCACGAAACCGTTGTCTACCGTTAATTCTCAATTATATGATATAAAGCTAATAATATTTATTAAATCAAGCACGCTAATATAATCTCAAACGCATACAACTTATCTGATATAAAACTAGCTTATATAATTACATAACAACTATTTGAAAGTATGCTAAAGACTTTCAAACTACAATGTATTTATACCAAAAAGCTGTACTGGGGAACTGCTCCGCTAAATGCTGGATTCCACGCACTTAAAGTTATGGACATGCGAGTTACCAAAATAACTTGCTGAGCAACTCCATGGTTAGTGGGTACACATATATAATTTATTACGCGTAAAATAAAGCTGTAATACTTTAAAGCAGTTGATGAATTCATTTCATGTAAACATATTTATAAATATTGTAAAAATGAAAATTAACTTCATAAAATCTTTTATTTGAAAATCGATATCATTTTTTCTTAAATCAATCATTTTCACTTTTCTTCTGTAAATCATTTCCAATCTTCTCTTACTCTACCGGTATTACCGAATATCCAAAATAAGACTAGGGTCACAATTCGGATATAGATCGTTGTTATTCACGAATTGTTCACAATCACATTTCAATTCGGATATAAATCGCTGTTATTCACAAATTGATTAAAATCACTTTTCAATTCGAACATAGATCGCTGCTATTCACGAATTGTTCATAATCACATCATAAATTTCACTGCACAAAATTTTTCAATCATATGTCATGACATATCCTTATCTCTAGGATTCCTCTAATCAAGTAGAGCACAAAATAATTTTCATGTCACATAATCATTTCTCGACAATCCTTCTCATTCAATTCAAATATCCATTTCACAAATAATTATGTTTAATAATAAAATTCAATTCTCATGCTTCAAAAAAATAATAATAATCATTGAGAATTAATAAAATCTTACTTAAATATAATTCAATCAAAATAATATTAGAAATTACATTTAAATATAATTCTGCCTTTACCGTGCCGGTGGCATCACGCCTGCGATTACCGCGTCGGTATTAAAAATTCATCAAAAAATCATTTTATAACTCGAACACACATTCGAGTTCTCCACAAAATCAATTATTCAATAAAAATCAAATATTTAAAATGTAATTCAAAAATTTAAAACAAAATCTGTTCGAATACTTTAAAAATAGTACCAAACCTGATTGTCGACTTGCAGTCCGCTAATTTCCAAGAATTTCTCCAATTCTACAATTTCTTTACTGTCCAGGTCCTAAAATAATTTAAATAAATTTAATTGATATTTATTTGGGTTCGATTAACCAATTTCTTTAAATAAATTCTAAATATCCTTAATATCAATCTGCTGGACCCAATTGAAGTACTAAATAAAGTTTTAAGGTCAATTTATAATAAATAAGGACTTAATTGAAAATAGAAAGTAAGTTTATAGGCTGATTAAGATGCGGAGGGACCTGATTGAAGATTAAAAGAACTATTGGGGTCGTGCCGCAATAAACCAAAACTCCAGGCGCTACTTCTGTTATCTGCCGCTCCACCCAAAACGCAGTCGTTTTGGTTAAAACTCAGGCCTACTTCACGTTTCAACCTTCTTCCTTACCCGACTCCCTCTGCACCGGGTATCCACAGACCCGTTACCCGATTCGGCCCAAAACTATTTTCCGGCGGCGACAGGTGGCAAGATGGGCACCGGTCTTCTCCTCTTGTTGTCGCCGGTCCTTTTTCGGCCTCATATTGGACTGTTAACAGCTGAAGCTCTCGATAAACACTTTTGAACAGTTCAGGTTACCCAAATATTTGATGGGTAGTCTGATCGGATACTGACCTTCCGGCGGTAGGTTGGCTGGTTTCTTGCCTTGAACACACTCCAAAGGTCCTCAGGGATTGATTTCCGGCATTAGTCACTAAAAATTGAGGAATTGAAAGTTGATATTTTAATATTTCTCCTTTTAATTTTCTTATACCGAACACGATAACTTCATTTTCTTTCCTCAATAACTCTTTTATTCCTCTCTTTACCACCTTAACTATCTTCTCAAACACCCAAACCTAGCTAAAAATTCTTAAATGTCAAACCTCTAGTTTAAAACTTTCGATTCCAGAACAAGATGATGAAATTTTTGTATTAGTCTTCACTACTACCATTTCGTTTGAGTTCTGTTAAAATTTCTACCACTCACGTAGTCATTGTCATCACCAAATTCCTTCCAGTTGACACGTACAGTTCCTATTCCAAATCTCTGCCAACACACATCAATTTTCCAATTTCCTTTTAATCCCTAAATTTATATTTCCATTATCATTATATCCTATTTAGACAAATATGCATTTAGTCCTTTGAAATTTTATATTAGTTCAATTAAATCCTTTGTATTAAATTCTGATTTTATTATAAATATTTCATTATCCACTTAGTCCTTTAAATCTCTTTTCAAACCTCAATTTAGCCCATCAATTTAAATTTTAGTATTTACTATTATTATTATTATTATTATTATTATTATTATTAAATAAAATTTTTCGATTCCATAAAATTTTCCGTCAGTTCAATTTTCCAGATATGACAATTTTATTATACCCCCTTTTACATAATGCATTCATCAAATCTCTCTGACTCTAGGCATGATGGTGGTAAGTTGGATAATGACGACCACCCTTTCTGTGAAAGGCTCAACTAGGTAATCATCCAACATCAACCTCTTTCCAGAGGAGGAGGTCCAAGTTATACTAAACATTCAAGGTCGCTAAGGAGTAATCCCTCATTTCTAGAATGTTTTACAAAGCTTCATTGACAAAAAGATATGATTAGCATCAGGGCAAAGGCATGTTATCATTGTTCTTAAAAGTGCACTTACTCTTATTAGATTTAATTTCTTTGTATATCTCTGTCCTTCAATGTGGGGTTCCCAATTCGGTATTGAGAACTTTTCTTTTAAAATCTTTAAGGGAAGCAATCCTGAATATAACCTCCCATTTTTAATCTTTTTGTGCTGCATCCATATTGATGCCTGCAACACCGTAGGTCACTTCCCAACTATAGTGCTAGGGGTTTGACTTACCCTCTTTCCTTCTGAGGATGGATTGTTACTATCACTAGGCGTTTTACTCCTTCTGTGATTTATCCTTTAACTTATCTATGCTAGCAAAACGTCAAATAAGAAGTTAAAGAGCCTTCTTTTTCCAAACAAGTGAAGGTCGACCTTAAGATGCTCTTCAAAAAGCTCTAAATGATTGTGTAAATGTAGTTAATTTAAATATTGTAAAAGTTTATATAAATATAGAACATTTCGTTTTTCTTGAGTATGTTGTTGGTGCGTTGATAATTTGTTATGTAGTAGAGGTCACTTCTTTAGGACTTGATTAACTTTCTGATCTGATAAAGTTTAGTATTAACAATAATGAAAACGTATTATTAGTATACTCGACTAGAAGTTGCAATTAAATCTTGGCATATTCAATAAAGATGGATCTTTGTAGCTATCTCTAGGTTGCTCTTGCTCCATGCATCATTTAACTTCCCTTTTGGTTTTTGTCCCACCAATTGAAGAGGCTCATACAAATCCTTGCAACAAAGGATATCCTCTATTCTTGGCTTCCATATAGAGTAATTGGATACAGTCAATTTGAGCATTATTGATGATGATGATGACTCTTCTATCTTAACTTGCACAAGAATATAATTTTTTTTTAGCTGAGGCTCTGATAACAGATGTTAGGAAAGATGGCAAAAAAAGCTAATAAATAAATATATTACTCTCAAAATCTAACTTTTCCTAACCTTATATAAATAAAATAGGCAAAAAATAATTTTGTATATTTCACTACGAAAAAAAAAAAAATCTAAATACAATAATAACTTCACCAAATACCGGTGGCTAAACTATCTTTGTTTCATCTCTCAAGATGACTTTCTCTCTTTCATATATATTGAAAATTCTTTCTGAAACTTATTAAATTTGATTTTTATCTGATGATTACAAATGAAAAATCTACTCAATTCTTATAATAAAAAAATGTTAATTATAACCATAACAATTATTAATTTCTTCTCTCCTCCTTTCATATCAGTTTATTTTCTTAGCATATTTCTAATTATATTTCCCTTTTTTTTATTTCCTTTTCCACCAACTAAGGAGGATTTCTCATTATAAACCAGTCAAACTAGATTATGATAAGTTTTTAAATGATAATACGTCAAGTTAAGTATTTGTGATAGTTTAAATTGTAAATTATAATCTTTTTTATAAACTGAGATTTGTAGCTTAATTTAAAAAAAATTATAAACTATTTTATTTTGATTAGCTTATAGACATTAATATCTTATATTTTCGTTTTAATTGTATATTATCCTTATCAAAATATCAAAGTCCATTATTGGCAAAAAAAAAAAAATTATCAAAATTCATTTCCTATTTCATTTTCACATGTTATTTTGCCAATTTTCACAACAATAAATTAATTATCAACTAATTTATAAAAAACACTTCAACTATTTATTAATTAATACTACCTCCAATTTTTTCATTTCTTTACACCCTAAAAACACAAATATCAATACAAACATACTTTCACTAATATCAATACAGAAATAATAATAATAAACAATTATCAACATTTTACAACACTTACTTTTTCACCGATACTAATACAGAAATAATAATAAACAATTACAAAACCTACCCAAAACTTACCCAAAAAGAAAACGTAAAGAATTGAAAAAATTTACCAAAAACAAAAACATAAAGAATTGAAAAAATTGGAGGTAGTAATCAACTAATTTTATAAAAATATTTAATCTACCTATAATTTAAAAATAACTTATACACAATAAATTAAAAAGTTAACGGACGATAGCACTCCTAAAATTAGAGCAATCAAAGGTTGTAGTGGAGATGGCGTTATGTGACGGAAACGTAGTACAATGCTTACATATAAGGGTGACATCACATCACCAAAAAGTTGAATATTTGCAGAAATATGGAATCCCAACCACAGATTATATATAAAATGCAAGCCAACAAAACAAAAGCCATCCTATTACTATTCCAAATAAATAAGGATAAGAATGGCTACTTACTTACTCTATACCAATTATTATGCTCTAATTAGTACTGAACTTCTTTCTGTTTCTTTTTCTATATAAATTCTTATAAGCTAAGCTATTTTTATTATGAGTATGGGAAGGAAAGCAAAATATAGAGAATGATGATGCTGCACTAAAAACGTTTGCTACGCAGGAGATATGACACCGTCGCGCCTGAATCTATCTGTAATAAGAAGGGAGGCAGGGCTGCGCCGGTATCATTTCTCCAGCGAAGTAAACATTGCCAGTGTATACCTGCTTACATGCTTTATATATTTAGTTTTGTACTTTTGTTCGTCCTAATCGCTCTACTGTCTTAACATTTTGTCTGTTCTTTGAGTTTTCTTAAGGCAAAGATGTGCATAATATATGAAGTGAAGAAGAGCTTTTCTTACTAAGCATTCATGGAGGGAGACTCCTACTGATTACTGAGTTGAAGGTGAGCATCTTTGATTGTCAGAAAGAAACCATTCATCTCTTTTTTGGTAAAAATTCTTTATTCAAACCCACCAAAGTCTCAAATTGTTTGTTCTTTTAAAAAACTTTGAATCATTATAGTATATAAAGGCTCATCGCTCTTGATATTTTAACTCCTTGTTGTAAATTATAAACAGAATAAAATGCATTGTTTATTTTCTAAATGTGATTGATTTATTACTCCTTTACGTCCTTCTCAACTTGCTGTTACAATGTGACATTTAATTTTTTTATAAATAGTACAATAATTTGATGATAAATTTTATTATTCTATTCTAGCTGTGCGATGTTTAAAAAAAAAAAAATGTTCTTTTCCAAAATAATGGAAAAATAAGGTATTCACTCAATCTATAATTTTATTCTGGTATTTATTAAAATAGATTTTTTATCTCATATTTTAGAAAAATTATACTATTTTATTATTTTTCGACGAAAATTAACAAATTATTTCTAATCTATATCGTTTCTTTGCTCTAATTAAAAATATGATACTACCTCCGTTTTTATGAGTTATTTACATTTCTTTTTTTTTTTGTGTCTTTTTGGATTGTTTACGTTTCTATTTATAATAAATTTTATAATTATTTATTATTATTTCTTTATTGGTATTAGTAAAAAAGTAAGTGGTGTAAAGAATTAGTAATTGTTTATTATTATCTGTGTATTGATATTAGTGATTTCTTGGTATTTGTGTTTTTAGGGTATAAAGAATTGAGAAAGACGGAGGTAGTATTAGTTTTAACCGAAATAATATACATTTATTGTAAATGCTTAAATATCATTCGATCAATTGATTAAATTTTTCAATTTTTTTTTCAATATATTGGTGTTATTTCCGTAAAAAATAATGTCATATTTGTAATCAATAAATAATTTAAATGAGATATGATCTGTTAATTTTTATCACTATTTTTGTTGAGAAATGATAAAATAATATAATTTTCTAAATAATGAGATTTAAAAAAAAGTCTTTTAAAAAATACAAAAATAAAAATATAGATTAAATGAAAATGAGGAGATAAAATTATAATTTTTTCTTTTATTTTATAATTTAACATTAGCGGCAATGGTGAGGAAGAAGAGTAAGAAGAGGAGAGGGAAAGAGTGAATGAAGAAGAAGAGAGTTTTTAATTTTTTTTTATATTTTTTCTGATTTTTTATTTTTTTAAAGTAGAAAAATATATTTTAATGTCCATTAATTTGACCATATCAGCAGGTCATCTTACGCGGACAACTAGCTAGCGGAGGTTACGGGTTCCGTCTACCACATCAAGTTCAGACACCCATACATTTTAAAAGTTCAGACACCAAAAATGTCATTATCCTCGGACAAAATAATCAAAATACAGCCCTTTTCATGAGAAGTGTAACGGTTTGCAAATCTTTTGTATACTTGTTGTAAACTATTGATCAACTTTTTATTCCAAGAACAATGGTCTAGTGTCATGGGCTGAGAGTCTCTCTAGCTCTCCACACCTGTGCGGCGCCCCAGGGTCTCCCGCAACCCCTAAGGCCAGCCTTCGGGCTAGCTTGTGCGCACTGGTTTCGCCCTCCCATGGGCTCATCAGGAGAGCGGGAACAGCTCTCGACCAGTTGGCTGCCTAAGCGCCATACTCCTAGAGTAGAGGGCTGCCTAGCGCAGCAACAACGCCCTGGCGCTGCCCCCTCCCCCCGACAAACACACATGGGAACCTTTATAAGTGGCACAACACACGCGAGCCGTGTCACTAGTCTCTAGAGCAAAGTTGTGGGATACTTTCCATCACGGCGCAAACTTCTTTTGAACCAAGTGTCAACTAGCACGTGTAGTATATATCCTGTGTGTTTTTTTAATGCAAGTTGACCATCTCTTCTATAAAATATATTTTTTAAAATTATTAAAATAAATAGCACAATATAAAATTTAATTTTAAATAAATAGCACTTTAAAATTTTAATTAAAAAAATAATACATAGTTTCTATTAAATAAATAAATTTATTTTTTCATATTTTTTTATATTTTTTAAATAGTTATTTTATTAAAATATAACTTTTATATGTGCTCCTATTATAATCGTTTGTTAAAATGTAACTTTCATATGTTGTACTACTATAATTGTTCTCTTTTGTTAATAGTTTAACAGATGAATGATTTTTCTCTCTTTTTTAAGGAGCGTGGGTGGCAAAGTGGTTAGCAAACTTGCCCAATGGCCAATGAGCCTGGGTTCGATCCCCCCACCTCCTGTCCCCCTCCCCCAAATATCTAAGGCCAAAAAAAAAAAAAGAATGATTTTTTTTTGACGAAAAAACTATGTTTTTTATCTTTTTTTTAGGACATTAAAAAAGACCTATAATTATATCTATTTTTCTCAGGCAAACTGTTATGCACCGGCAAATATTTATCGTACTTTGGTTATTTTAAGCTTTCCTCGAACAATTTCATTGTATTTTTTAAAATGTTGGATGTTAAAGTGCAACATGATGGGGTTGATACAGTTTCTCCACCTTGGTTAGTTGATGCTCTTTCGCAAAATATTAGCAGTGCAATTACATTATGAACCATCAGCTTATTTTTCCAAAGCTCAAGTAACATACGTCCAAGCTCATGTTCAAATTTTAGTAATACCTGTATATCAAAAGTAAATTCACAAATAAGCTAGACAAGCTAAATTTCAAACCTACTTCCCGGACGACATTCATTTTACCCATTTAAACGATAGCCATTTTGTTTCCATCTTGTTAGACCACTTCCTGCAAGTGGACTCAAAACTAGACCTGAACATTTAAGGCAAATTCATGTGTCAAATCACAAGCATAATAAAGATTAAGACACCCAATAAATTCCCATTAGAATTGGTCTTCCTAGGCGACCAACTTGATATAATTTCGTCCGAAAATTACATGATTGATGGGTAACGTCGCTACAAGCAGAAACAAGTTGAGCAAATATTCATGTTCATTGTTCCGATATAATTAATAACATGCAGACTAAAGAGACAGCCACACAATTCTAGTGAATTTCGCAGTTCAATCGATTAACCTCTGAACTTGCCAATCAGGTGCCAGTCTACCAAGATCCTTCAGCACCAACTGTTGGGTTCTGGAATGCATTGAATCCCCAAAAAGTTTTCAGTGCATATGGGGGTGAAATTGTTACACCTTCCTCAGTAATTTTAGCTATCTGCAATTTTGTAAAATTTAAACCATTCAGATATCAGTTTGAAGAGAGTAAATAATTCTAATAATCTTATGCCATTACCACCCAAGAGAAAAGGAAATTTTGGCTCAAATCAATACACAACATACAAAAATTTTCTTTGGACACACGCTATTCTTAAATTCACAAGTTGAATATTATAATAATAATTGAAATGTCTACAAAAGAGCCTAAAAGCTTTTCCAAAAGCCTTGCACAAAACCCAATACAGAAGCTATTTTATATAGCAGAGAAGACTGTAATGCAATGAGCTTTCGCATTTAGGAAAGAATCTCTGAAAGCACAAAGGCACAAATATGGAAGATAGCACAAACATACCACAATCCAGACAGTATTTAACAAAGCAAAACTTTCTTCGAGAACCCTTTAACACTATCTGAATGCCACCTCACACACACACACACAGTCCAAAATCAAATTTCAGGAACATATGAACATAGGCTGTGACTCCATTCTTCTGTTCCTTTGCGCTTTCTCCCTGGTTTTCTTATGAAAAATATTTCTATTTAATTCCGGGGCAGAAGAGATATGCCAACTATATGATATAAGCAAGATGCTCATTTTTCTCCACTTTTGAACATCATGGTTGAGAAAGCATTATAATTTCTTTACATGTTATTTTAGAACACTTTCTTTTTGTTATACCATACGGTTTCTACAAAGATAAGCTTGCCAGTGTGTTCTGTTTTTTCCAACCCTCTAGAGTATAGACTGGATTTGCTGACGTCTCCTTCACTCCTGCTTTCATTATCAGCAGGGAGTGTTGCAAATCTTGTTCGTATAGATTTAGGGGTATATATTTTAGGGAAAGAAAGAAAGGGTTTCATTATTGCACAATTAGATTGGGATCCTCATCCTTATGTTCCTAGGGTTATACAAACAATATAACAGGCCTAACTATATAAATAATAGTCAACCTCTATTATAAGCATATTTTTAAAAATAATTGAGGATTAGCTTCTCTCTTCCTCAAACATTTTCCTTCCTTGTTTGCCTCTGTTCTTTCTGGTTGTACTCTAAGAGAAAACATATAGACAATATTGCACCAGAGAAGGATTACAGCATTTGTTGAAATAAGCCAACAAAGATAGAGGCAAAGCAAAATGCCTATGGATCAGTAGTGACACTCTATAAGGAAGTACAGATATCGATTAAAAAAAAAATACTGTCCAAAAGCCAGTGAAATTCCAAAAAACATGGATGCAGCTTCCACAATTTAAAAAAAAGTTATCTGCATCGCAGGCACAATTTTTAACACATGTAATTCAACTCACCAACCAGACTAACACCTAAATGGCCAGTACTCCCCTACTCAATTGCATCAGAAAAGAACACTAGCCATTCAATTCCTTAGATTATTACATCAAAGCCATACCATGCAAGTTCATTAGACAGTATAATCACTGAAATATGTCTCCTAAGTCATTTCTTCCCATCACGCAGCTAATAATTTTCTAAGTTCTCTATGTGCAATTGATACAGTAGTTCATTTGCCATGGAGGACTTTATGGAGGACTTTGAAACCAAACCTACTCACATTGAATCAGATAGATCCCCTTGACCATGACAACAGACCATATAGCAAAATTATCAGCAATAGTAAACTAGGTAAAAAATTATTCACTCTGCAGCATATAATTGAAGAAAATGTCAATGATCAGGCAGCTCTATTAAGAAAGAAGCAAACCTGAAGCTTGTTCACAGCAGACCTATCACGATAAAGGAGGACACGCATGCATTTCTCAAGTAATTTAACACCATCTTCAAAACTCGAGTTCTCGTGCCACTCATCACGTAGTATTGGCCTTGCAAGGTGATTTCCAAATCCAGTAGCAATGTGATTGTCCTCAAAATTCACTCCTATCATGCTCACCTAAAAAGTATATAAAAGCACAAAGAAATCATAATTAGATATATCAACAAGCTGCTTTGTGCACCCTATCAAGGGTCAAAAATAGCAAAAGAACGTGATTTACAGATAAGCGTTGGGGAATAAAAACATACCATGCCAAGATACTTTTGTCCATTTTTAACTCCACCGAGAACTAGAGAGTTCCACAGTGGATTGAACTTGTTGCGTCTATTATACATCACCCTCGTCAAATAGTTGTGCAACTCTTTAGGACCCAAGGAATTTCCATCATCCCACATATTGTCATAGAGTCTGCAAAAATTAAACACCATAAACAAAAGTCCCTTGGAAGTTTCAAGAAAAATAAAGTGAAAACAATCTCTCAGCCCTTAGATGTCTCCCAAGTTACCCTAAGAAATAACAATGTGATTTTATAAGTTTAATTTATTTTTTCACTCTCCAGAAAAACCAAAACTTACATCAGCTCGTCAAGGTAACGTAAAATCTCCTGAAAATCACTAATTTCTCCACTGGCACCAAGAAGAGAGTGCTTTCCTATAGGCTTGATTCGCTCAACACTTTTATATCGCAAGGTAGATCCATAAGAAGCTATAAAAGTTGGAAAACATAACAGAATTTTTTGTCAGCTACACCATTCAAATAAGTATGAAAGAGATTAGCAACAATAGTTGAATCACAAAGAGTATATAACCAACTAGCACTGTCATGGATTATGAGAAACGGAAGGGATACTAAACAAAAAGCAAGCATAAAAAAGGGCGATATTCAAATAAAGTTTAAAGTAAAGACCTGCTCCATGCAAAAGAATGATGCAACGGACATGAGCAACATACTCAAGGATGAAATCAATAGCAAGATGGATGAATAGAGGAAAAGATTTAACACATCTTGAATATGTATCGAGAGCAGAAATTGGCTTCAGCATGATAAGAACTACAAACAAACCCAACATCTTCACCAATGGTCACTACAGTGATAAGCTATTCTAATTTCCACATGTGGCTCTATTTTTAATATGTTAAAATTATGTGCAACTCCAATTGTATGAAATGGATCCTAAGTAAAGTTTTGAGTGTAACACCTCGTACAAAATGATTTAAGATCTTAGTGAAAAAATCCCTAGCTACATTATAGTGTAGCACAAATGATAAAATTTTTACACCTTAGGAAATTAAAAACAATGGAACTGGGTACAAAAAGTTCAAAATTGACATAACAACTTTTCAGTATGATTCCAGCAGTCACTAAGTTTTTGATATTGCCCATTTCTAGATGGGAATGGAATACTAAAAGAATTGCCAAAATCAAGCAAGAAATTTGATTCACGGGAACATCCATTCAAGCAGGCAATTTACATGCTTAAATATGAAAATGGTTAATCATCTCCACAGAAACATAAAATATAATTATCCAAAAAATAAAAATTGAATTGCTATTAGTATTAATTACCTAAAACCACAAGGGAAAAAGTGCTGCGTAACCTAGTGTTTTGAGTAAACTATAACAGAGCTTATCCATTCTATACTACTTAGCTCATGTCACGGAAATCAAACAGGAAAATAAAAAATCGTGAGAATTAAAATGCAAAACACACTTTTTTACCCACAAATCAGCAACTACAAAAGGTAAAGAAACTAACCTCCCATATCAGCAGCTATCAAAATCCCGTCCTTATACTTCAAAGCTACAACAGATGTACCCATTACATATGGATACCTGCACCAAATTGTCATAAATAAAAGCAACGTTAGGGTTTCAAATCACCATCCCAAGAAAACCCCTAAAAATTCAACAGAAAATACGTCTATACATATGAAGCTAAAATAATATTGCGAACGGGAGAGAGAGGTGGATTACTGTGTTCTTTCGGAAGCAGATTCAGGACCCAGAAGCGGAGCGGGTGTAGAGCTTGCCTCTTTTGCCATAGTCGCTGCCATTGTTGGTCTATGATTCGATCGGAGAAGGGGTACAACAGAGAGTAGCAGTGGTTTGATTTTTGATTTAATTGAGCCAATTTAAAGGAGATCTTCTCAGACTTGTTGGCGAAGACAGCGTCCTGCTACAGAGAAAGGACTAGATGGATCATCATTTGGATTTAGAGTGGGCCGTTCATGGGCCGAGTGGGCTTCCCACAAGAAAGATGACATAAATTTATATTTGACTATAGGAAGAGACAGAGTATTCTTACAAAAGCGTGAAAATTTTTGGGAGGGAATGAAAACTTAGCCTTGGTTTGAATGGATAATATTTACTTCGTTAACGTTCCACCAAACCCAAAAAAATAAAAAAAAATAAATAAATTTTCTCTTCTCCTCTGTTTCTTCTTCATTCTTCACCTAACCCAATCCTTCACTTTGATTTTGAAATGGAGTTGCAAGATTGAAGAACAAAAAAAGACCAGATTGTTTCTGGTGTTTTACAAAAAACAAAGAAAATCAAAAGGTAACAGAAGTTAGGTTTTACAAAAACAAAGAAAATCAAAATGAATTCCATTCACGAATGCACAACCATAAAAACAAACAAGACAAAATAAGCTACGCCTCGTTCATCGCAAGTCGACATTAACCCATCTCTGATACTTTCCGATCAATCCATCTCCACCGCGCCATTCACCATCTCAGCCACCTCTTGGGAACCAGAACACAGACCATGAAACGCAACTAAAATCAACCCATTTACAGAGATAAAAAAAAAGGGGAAGAATTTCTGACCATCATTACTGAAAAACAATCAAATTACCATACAATCAAATATAAAATAGCACTGCTTACCGTTCGGAGTAGGATCGGCCAAGAGAGAGTGGCGTCGGAGAGAGAGTGGCGGCAGAGATGGTTGGTTGATCGTGGCGATGGGATGAGCGTCGGCTGTTGATATGGGAGTAGGAAGCAGCGGCGATTAATGGAAGGGAAGAAAGAAATTTCGAAATAGCAATGAATGAAATAAGGAGCAATGTACATTTACAACCTAAATAAAAATGACGTAGTTTTAATTTTCGGGTTTGACCTATCGGTTAAAATTTTAATTTAGTTTGTGTCCTCCCATTTAAATAAAAGGTTGAAATTTTCAATTCTAACCCACTAATAACAGTTCATAAAATGTGAGGAATGAAAAAGAAAAGAAATTACATTGTTATATTTCCATTATATACTACCATAGATAGAACACATGCTTAGAATCGTCCTTGTTATACACTCCCTCATTTAAGAGAGATACTTAGAATCGGCCTATAGTAATAATATATTCTATCGTATAATACTTTAGAATATATAGGGAAATACTCTTTGTTATTGGAGAGATATAAATTGTCAAGTACCATATTTTAGAATATAAAAGTATAAACAGTTGTTTAATAAAAAGATATCAAGAACAATAGTATATTGTAGAATATAGAGTTGTATACTACTACTTCCGTTTTTTTTATTTCTTTACATTTCAAACAGCATGTTTAGGTTGAACTTTGATGTTGATAATTTGACGGGTTGGGTTAAGTGGATTAAAATATTATTTATATATAACTAAACTACAGTAATCATACTTTATAACTAACCTAAACATACTTTAATCTACTTAACCCAACCCATCAAATTATCAACATCAAAGTTCAACCTAAGCATGCTGTTTGAAATGTAAAGAAATGAAAAAAACGGAGATAATATTGATTATTATAAAGATATCAAAATCAAGTAGTATATATAAGATGTAGGTCTATACTATGTGTTAGTACGAGAATATATAGGTATATACTATCGATTTTTAGAAAGATATCTACAAGTAGTATATATGGGTATATACTTTTAGTTATTAGAAAAAAAAAATTTAAGATCTAGTAGTCTAGATAAGAATATATAGGTATATATATTCGTTAACATAAATAATATATATGGGTACATACTCTTAGTCATTAGAAGAAAAAAAATTAAGAACTAGTAGTATATATGGGTATATACTCTCCGTTAATAGAAATAGATCAAGTGTAAGTAGTATAAAGTAAAACATATAAGATCAATTAGTAGCAAATGATCAAATATCAAGTAATATATTTCAGAATGTAGTGGTGGTATGTACTAGTTATTAGAAAGTGATTAAGATCAAGTACTATATTTGAGAATACATAGGTATATACTTTCGATTATATTCGGTTATTAGAAAGAGATCTAGAGCAAGTAGTATGTGGTAGATTATATAGGTATATTATCGGCTGTTAGAAAAAGATCAAGAGCAAGTAGTATATAATAGATTATATAAGATTAGTGAGTAGAAAGATATCAATATCAAGTAATATATTTAAGAATATAACTGTAGTATACACTACAAGTTATTAGAAAGAGATCAAAATCAAGTAGTATATGTGAGGAGATGTAGGACTATACTAAGAGTTACTAGAAATAGATCAAGATCAAGCCGCATATACGATAATATATAGGTATATACTATTCGGTTATTATAAAGAGATCTACAACAATAGTATACATGGGTACATACTCTTAGTTATTAGAACAGATTTAACATCTAGTAGTATATATAAGAATATATAAGAGTATACTCTTCATTAATAGAAAGAGATCAATGGCAAGTAGTATCTAGTAGCAACATATAAGATCGATTAGTTGCAAAAGATCTAATTTCAAGTAATATATTTCAGAATATAGTGGTAGTATATACTACTAGTTACATGTTCGGTTCAGTTTGGTTCATTAAGGAAATATAGGTGTTTGACTTCAGGGTCACTCAACAGGGTCATGCTCATGTACTGTGTGAACATGCCTTCAGTCACATGACTTCTTGTTATTTCAATATAAGCTTGGTGGCGGAGATCTACTACTGCCACTGCTGATATTTGGCCAGATATTTCTTTGTTTCACTGCTCATTGAAGTAGGTAATGGGGAGATCTGTCTGTTTGTTATTCCTTGAACAATGGTTCTCATACACCTCAAAGAGAGTGCTGTACATCAAATCATCTTCTACCAAGCGAACCTGTTTTATGCACCAAATTGTGATTAGAATTAGGGCTGTTGTGAATTTCAATGTACTTGCTGGCCGGCAAATAAATCAACAAACGACAATTGTTGCCCAACCGCCCAGCATATTTGATGTGCCACAAAGATGTTAACACATATCATAGTTCATTTGCTGGAACCCTCCAGAAGTTAATTATATAACACATTCAAAGTTTAACAACTTGGGGAAAAGAACTATCAATGGAAATTTTCATTACCTGGGACCAAACAGCAGTGATAATTGGATTATGTGGCTCCGTCTTGATTCTTTGTGCTTATCAAACATTTGATTCATAACACGGAAAAACCACAGTATACATTCATCACTTTTGGCATAAGGAGTCAAAGATGTCTGAATAATAAAATGGCATTGAGAACCATCAGATCCAATCAGAGTCAGGCGTTGGAAACTGCTTCCATGCCTTCTAACAATAGGAATATCAGCCCCAACACTATCTAAAACTTCACTGTGTGATGTGGTGCAATTTCCTGGAATTGGTTTCATAAGAAAGCTCATCAAAGGATTTGGAATAAAAGTCAAATCAATTATTTAAGCTGGTTGCCAGATAAACATTCAAAGAAAAACTCATGTGATAGCATAAATTAGCATCAGTTATCAAATCCTATAATCCATGTCACGTACAAAGAGTCTGATTAGCCACAGTGCAAAAGCCGAAATACATTGCTAACCTGATCACAGAAATATTGTCCAGGAACCTCTACATCAACAACATGGAAGTCATGCAACTCCCTGCTTTCTTCTTCAAGCTTCAAGACAGCAGGAAACCTGTGAACATTGCTCTGAAGAACATTGTTCCAGTGTTTCAGTCGCTCAGTAAGTTCTGAATGGGTGCCAGGAAGATACCTGTACATTCTGGACTAGATCACATTCAAACCCCTGCTTGTACTCTCTCACAAAATGAGCATGCTTATTAACAGCATCAGCAGAGAAACGAACCCTACAAATCCCAGACAGTTCCTTTTTGAGAGATTGAGGAATCTCCACTGTAGCGACAGTTGGGTACTCGTAACAACGGTGGAGAAGTGAAGTAACCACTGCAAGAAGTCTCTCCTCTGGCAAGGTAACAAACCGTGAACCTATATCCATGACCAAGACCTGCAAACCAGGAATTTAAATTAGATCATGTAGTTTGCTACAGCAGTGCAAACTACAGCAAATGAAACGTAATACTGGCAACCCATCTTATGTGTTCAAGCATTAACCGGACAATATTTTTTCTGCCTTCATCAAGTTGTTTTAAGTTCTACCCTTTTGACGAAAAATAACATAAATGGGTTCAATGTTAAAGCAAAATTGGACACCGAAATTGATTGTTAGCATAAAAACTAACATAGGAATCACCTCAAGTTCACTAGCCAAATTAGTGTGTTTGCTTCTAAGAGCATCCATTATGTCCTTTGCAGCATCAAAAGCACTAGCAGAAGCAACAAAACCCAGAGCGCCTTGCCTAAATGCATTCTGACTAGTTTCATTTATGGTTGAAGAATTTTGTTGCAGCAGTTGATCATTCTCAGAATGGACACTGTTCTCAACTGATGATGTGTTTGCAGGCCTTTCAGCATCCTGCCTATGAGAGTTCCCACCATCATGAGATCCCATTCCCCCCACCAGGCTAGCAGCTTTGATGAACTTGATTGTCTGAGGTCAACGTAGACCCAGCAGGACTCTGGGCCCTTGCATTTCCATCAGACATTCCAAAAGAACCAGCCCCAGCAGTAGAAACAATTTGCTGCATTCTTTGTTGAGCCATTGCCAATCTGCCTAGTTCAGATTTATTTGCAACATCCCGACGCTAAAGCAAGTATGTCCGAAGCCAGTAGTAAAGCCTAGAATTTGTCAGCGGGACAGTGTTATAAAAACGAACAGTAAAAGTACAAACAAGTGCAGAATATTATCATATTGGTAATTCACTAGATGAATAACACACATACCTGGGGATATACACACTGGCAATTTTCAACAGAACAAGTTTGCAGCGAGCAGCCTCTTTCCTCTGCAATGAAAGTAATAGTTGTGGTATCCAAGAAAACCACCAAACCCACTGAGGTATTTGGTCCAAGTATTTATCAAATGCTCTCCCCACAGACTCATTGGAAGTGTCAAAGCTCAGAAGATATAAAACCCGTGCCAGACGACTTCCAGAATTGGAAACTCCAAATTTAATACCTTGAAGAAAGCAACTATTCCAGCCAAATCTCCTCATGAGTTTCTTTATGCACCTGAAAAGTCCGATAACAGTTAGTACTGTGTACACAGCAACCGTAACAAACATGAAAAATAAACAAAAACATCGTACCATATCACAATATTTTCCCCAGCTTATCCAAACTTTGGGCAAATTTTTGAAAAGGCTGATGGCATTGGAATATGCAAGATTAGCACCCTCAGAATCATTTATTTTTAAGAGAAAATCTCCCTTAAGAAGAAAAATCTCTGCTTTATCTTACACAGAAAAATATTCTAGGTTAGTGCTGTTGATCAAATTAAGGCCACTATTAAGTTCTCCCTTCATCTCTAAATAAGCCTTCGCTCGTTCTCTCATCTTGACAAAGGCTTCCTGCAAAAATTCAAAAGAAAAAAAAATAACCATCTCCTCATCCTTCTCCTTGAAAAGGGCTAAGCAATGCACACCACTCTTCAGGACACCAGAAGCTTTGCATATCTGGCCAAACAAACAAAATCAATTCAGCAACCGAAACCATCCAACAAATACATACAGGAACTAATTTTTATCCACGTGATACCTCATCCTCTCTCATCCCTTTAAACACTTGAGGCACTGTTGCAGTGGATGATGGTGAGACAAGCAGCTGGAAGTGCGTTCCATGCGTGAAAGGAGAAAACCAAACACATCACATATATCAGAGAAGGAAATGGAAGATACAGCAATGTTTAAAGAAACCTCTGACCGTGGGAGGTGTGCATGAGTGATACACCATACGACTGTCTTCATTCCTGAAAATAAACCGGCAAAAAAAAATGGAAAATGATAAACTAATTATTAGAGTAAATGCATATATGTCCTTCTGTTGATATGATATGAAATATAAAGTGTGATTGTGTGTGAGTAATTGGAGAACTGAATAAGGAAGTAGTAGATAAAGATAAATGTAGGCAGTGCCACACTAGATAGCTGGTTCTGTAACTGCCTTTCAAAATAATTAGGAGGGAGTTCTGTTCTGTGGTTAGTATATATATCACAAGAGCAGTAGGAGCTGAGCCTGTAACAAATACAGCTATCAATAAGAGACTCTCTCTCTCTCTTTTATTTTTGTCTTTCTCTCTCTAAATATCACTTTTCTTTTCTGTTGTCAGTAATTCTCTCATTGAAACCCTAGAAATACCTTAAGAGTGTATCACAATATTTGACTCAATAGCAACGTTGTCAATATTGACTCAATAGCAACATCAATATCCTTGAACCTCTGCAGCTGATTCTCAACAGCAGAAATTTCAGAAAAGACAAAATTTTACAAGTGGGAAGCACGTATTATAGACAGAAGAACAAGTAACATAAAGAAAATTTAAAATTACAGGTATGGAAGAAGAAATACAAGCAAATATTATGGGAAATACGACAACAATTAATTCGTTAAATCCTATAAATGATAAAGAATATAAACAGAGAGGGGAAAAAGAGTCAATACCCATAACTGAGGTCTTGATCAGATTCTTTACATTCACTGACTTCCTTGGAATGTTCCACTGGAACTTGCAAACTCAGAACTGCCTGCAATTAACTGCATGTCATGATCAACAAGAAGAAGACAGAGAAAAGGGAAGAATTGATTGCTTTAAAACATATTTAGACCAGATATCAAAGGAATGAAATGAAGGAATTATCATTTATAATCATATGAGAAACAAACAAAGATTCGGTTCCAAGAGCTAGCAAATTACAAGCACACACAAAAGTAAAATCCCACCTTATTCCGAAGGAACAAAAACAACCAGCCTTAAAAAATACATTATTCTTCAAATGTGCACATTCCTGCTCACCCAAATTCTGCAACACTACTACAAAAATACAAATGCTACAGAGAACATTGGCATAGTTTCTGCTATCAAATTCTGTTAAGAGATAACAAAAAACCAAATGCTTTTTATTCAAGGATCAACTAAAGCTACAATATCTTATCCATTAATCATAAATTTTCAGGTGATGAGTACACTATAGATTCTTTGATTTTCACCTGAAAACAATAACTTTCCATAAAATGAAATCAGTAGTATTTAGTATTTTCTCAATTATTTTTCTCTCAAATTTTTTTTTTTTCTAAAACTGCAAAAACAAATAATAATTAACGATAAAGAGTTGTTACAAATTACAAGAAACTAAAGACCAAACTGACGCATAATTCTCCAAATCATGAGAAATAAAAACGGAGAATCAGAACCAAAGGTCAACAGAACCAACAGAATAAATGAAATATACAGAATTAAATTGCAACTGTGATCTTCTCTAAATCCATTCTATTCGTATGGTACTGGAACTGCAATGAAATCCAGAACTGCTGAAGTATGTGATCCTCTAATATGATTCTGAATTAAGTTTCACCAAAGCTTCCACCATTTCCTCTAATACGATTCTCTGAAATTTTACTTTACATGTTACGTCGAACAAACTGAATTATTCAAGTTATGATGATTTTGAAAAGCTAAGGAAAATAATAATGACTTCAGAAGGTTTCAAAAATGTTTTACATTTCATACGAATGCAGCTTTAATATAAATGCATATCAAAATCAGAATGAGGTGGTGATGGTGGAAGCTGTTATCATTTTAATGGACTTGGAAAAATATTTTTCTTTCAATAAAATAGAATGAAAACTAGGGAAAAAATGCTTTTTAAAAGATTTGCTAAAGGTAGGGGGCGCATCTTTCATTATGACAAACAGTAAAACGGATTCCGGTATTTGAAAAACTGCAGAGATATTCTATTTTAGGCCAAATCCATTTAAAAAGCATTAGAACTTGATTGGAGGAAAAACTTAAACAGGATACTGACACAGATATTTAACTTCAAACTAAAATAGATACTTATTTCTATTTAGGAAGTTACATATTCATATTCTTAACTAAATTAGGATTAAATTAAATTATATATTTCTATTTAGAATTATTAATTAAATTAAATTGTATTTAGGATTAGTAATTTGTTTCTTGTTGGTTTAGGATATTTATTTCCTTATTAGATTAAAATTCTTATTTCCTTATTAGATTAGAATTCTTATTTCCTTATTAGATTAGGATTCCTATTTTGCCTAACCATACTCAACATAGGAGATCATTTTAATAATAATTTCAGAATTTCTTAAAGTTCATGGTTGAATCCTGTTTTCCTAAGGTCTTGGTTAGATCTTGTTTATCTTTTAAACGTCATGGTTGAAATTTTGGGAGCCAAAATGAAAATAAATTTAAATCCAGTACATTTTACGGTCACAAAAAAAAAAAATGTTTGAAAACATATGGACCCAACTTCCCATACTATAACCCAGTGCACAAACTGAACCTCAGCAGAAACAGGTCACAAACAAGAAATAAAGTAATATTACAGTAATGAATCTGAGTATGGCAGTTCGCATCAACATGGTACAATATGGAAGGCACCTATACCTGAGGAATTATGCGCTTGAAAGTGCTAAATTTTCCAACAAAAGCATCCAAAATGCGCCCCCTGTAAAGTAACAGAAATTATTGCTCAAAACAAGAAGAAATCCTCAAAAATGACAAACTTGCAGAACTAAAATACAAACCAATAGAACCCGAGCTTCATCCTTAGATTTCTGGTCGCCCCTGTAAAGTAACAGAAATTATTGCTCAAAACAACAAGAAATCCTCAAAAATGACAAACTTGCAGAACTGAAATACAAACCAATAGAACCCGAGCTTCATCCTTAGATTTCTGGTCCACTCCTTCAAAAATCGGCTCCATAAACTTGTTGATTTGGTGGACTAAATAATTCCTATATATTAATAATCAACGAGTTTTGCTTAAAATAGACTATTATTACAAACCAATATTTCATTAATATTAATATTAATTTTTATTTTCTCAACTTACACATGGAAGAAATATACACCCTCTTCTATCCGCTTTTCAAACCCTAAACCCAAATTTGAAGTTAGTGACTCGAACCTCACCATTCTCTTCCCAATATTCTGTCTTTCTTTTGCTCTTCTATCCCTATACCCAAATCACTCAGCAACCCAAGCAACAGCGAAAGAAACAAATTCACTATAATTGTTTCTGTTTCTCCAGTGTTTCCTACTTTTGTGACTCTTAATCCTTTAATTCTTCCAATAGCCACAAACATAGATGGGGCATAATAAAAAGAAGCCCACAAAAACAAATCCAAGATCATCCAAGAAGGTTGTATTGTATTGGGATTCTTTGGATAGTGAGATAAGTAATTTGTTAAAAATTAGAGTTCGGCACTTGCAAAATCATTTATAGTTATTACAAGATAGTTCAACGACAAATTTTAACATTCGCAAAAGAGAACAAAACATGGAGACGTTTGGAGGTGCTTCGATTGGGAGTCTGAGTTTGCAAAATTTGAGAGCTACATACCACATGTGTGGGAATCTCGTAGGTTGTCCAAGGGAGCTGTTATGAATGTAAGTTTGCCGGACAATGTGGATTTTGAGAGGATTTGTAGTATGGTTAATTTTCCCTGTAAACCCGTAGATGTTTCCTCTATAATCAAGAAACTTGCCCATTTAGAGGAATGCTCAAATGCATGGTTTAGGGATGTTTGCAATGATTGTGATAAAGAGAGCAGTAGTGAACGAGGAAAGATTATTTAGCATATTCATTCTGAATTGAAGAAAATTGTTAAATATAAATGTCTTGCTGCTGTACATGTGAACATGGTCATACAACCGGCTAGAGATGGGCTACAAGAGCCTGATTCTGGTCCCAAACTTATTGAATATTTGGAACATCAGATACAGTTGTGCGTTTGCTGTCTGGGACGCTCTGTGTTTACAAAAATTGGTGAATTCTTGCTGAATATAATGTCATACTTGCGGGTTGTCCAAAAAAAGTAAAGATGATGTTAGTTATACTCATCGTCCTGATGAGGTAAAACAGAATATTGTACTCAACAATGAAGCATTATGTCTCTCGCTAGATGAACATCTTTTGTTATCTAGATGTCCTCCTAGGAATAATTTGCTCTCCTGGATATTTGCAGGAGGCGGAGAGCAATTGCGACCATTGACGTGTATAAAAGAAGAGATTTTGCTACAAAAATTAAAAAATTTTGAGAAAATTAAACCATCTCTTTCAAAGTACTTTAAATATCTTGATATTCTTTGTAGTACAAAATTTGAGTACAAAAATGCATATCATCATGTGGATGATCTCATTAATTAGGATAGTAAATATTAACATTACTTTGAAAAGCAAGTTTTGATTTCTTTTAAAAAAAGTTACAAGGTGGATGACAATGGCAATGAGGACGTAAATTATAAATCGAGTTATTACATTGCATGTAGATTCATTAAACTTTGTATTAGAAAATTCTAAGAAACTCACCAGTAAGGAGATGACGATAAAATACTTTGACAATACGAGAAACAGAAATATGATTTATTCATAGAAGTTAGTATCTTTATTTTAAGTATCTTTGCTCATCTAGTAGCTCATGCAAAATGATAGGCCATTCTTAATTTAATTTCTTGTTTTTTGTCACGCAGCTTATAAAGAATGATGCTAAAGTTATGTAAAAAATGCTACAGTTGAAAGAAGAGTTGGAGTATATTTCTACATATGATTATCGATTGGTATTGTTACCTCTAATAAAGTCATATATGAAGGTTTTTGTTCATTAGTTATAACTTAATTTTTTGTGATATAATTTTGTGCATAGTTATAATATTGATTTTGATAATCCTTTTTTATTAGCACATTTAAAAGATTTAGCTAAGTATATTTCTGAAAATGATGATTCTGAAAAGTGTACCGAACTTTCCCAAAGCATCACTTTCAGGAACGTACTTAGCTAAATCTTTTAAATGTGCTTATAAAAAAAAAATTATCAAAATCAATATCATAACTATACACAAAAATTACATCACAAAAATTCAGTTATAACTAATCAACACAAACCTTCATATATGACTTTATTAGAGGTAACAATATCAATCGATAGTCATATGTAAAAATATACTCCAACTCTACTTTCAATTGTAGCATTTTTTTACATAACTTTAGCATCATTCTTTATGTGCGCAGTGACAAAAAATAAAAAATTAAATTAAGAATTGCCTATCATTTTGCATGAGTTACTAAATGAGCAAAGATACTTAAAACAAAAATACCAACCTCTATAAATAAATCATATTTCTGTTTCTCGTATTGCCAAAGTATTTTATCGTCCCACGTCTCCTTACTAGTGAGTTTCTTAGAATTTTCTATCGCAAGTTTAACGAATCTAGATGCAATGTAATAACTTGATTTATAATTTCCATCTTCATTCATCCTCCTTATAACTCTCTTTAAAAGAAATCAAAAATTGCTTTACAAAGTAATGTTCATATTTACTACCTTAATTAAGGAGATCATCCACATGATAATATCCATTTTTGTACTCAAATCTTGTACTACAAAGAATATTCAAATATTTAAAGTATTTGAAAGGGATGGTTTAATTTTCTCAAAATTTTTTAATTTTTGTAGCAAAATCTCTTCTTTTATACATGTCAATGGTCGCAATTGCTCCCCGCTGCCTGCAAATATCCAGGAGAGCAAATCATTCCCAAGAGACATGATGCTTCATCGTTGAGTACAATATTCTTTTTTAACTCATCGAGACGATGAGTATAACTAACATCATCTATACTTTCTCTAGACAACCCACAAGCAAGACATAGATTCAGCAAGAATTCACCAATTTTTATAAACGCAGAGTGTCCCAGACAACAAACGCACAACAGTATCTGATATTCCAAATGTTCAATAAGTTTGGGACCAGAATCAGACTCTTGTATCTCTAACCGGTTGTATGACCATGTTCACATGTACAACATCAAGACATTTATATTTAACAATTTTCTTCAATTCAGAATGAATACACTAAATAATCTTCCCTCGTTCACTATTGCTCTCTTTAGCACAATCATTGCAAACATCTCTAAACCATGCAACTGAGCATTAAGGGTTTACAGGGAAAATTAACCATATTACAAATCCTCTCACAATCCACATTGTCCAGCAAACTTATATTCATAACAGCTCCCTTGGACAACCTATGAGATTCCCACACATGTAGTATGTAGCTCTCAAATTTTGCAAACTCAGCCTCACAATCGAAGCACCTCCAAACCCTCCATGTTTTATTCTCTTTTGCAAATGTTAAATTTGGTCGCTGAACTATCATTGAATAACTGTAAACGATTTTGCAAGTGACTAACTCTAATCTCTAACAAATTACTTCTCATCTCACTATCCCAAAAATCCCAATACAATCCAAAATTCTTGGACCATCTTGGAGTTGTTTTTGTGGGATTCTTCTTATTACGCTCCATCTCTGTTTGTGGCTATTGGACGAATTAAAGAATTAAGAGTCACAAAAGTATTAAACACTGGAGAAACGGAAACAATTGTAGCGATATTGGTTGGGCTGCTGTGTGATTTGAATATAGGGACAAAAGAGCAAAAGAAAGACGGGAAATTGGGAAGAGAGTGGTTAGATTCACTAACTCCAAATTTGGATTTATGGTTTGAAAAGCGGGTTGAAGAGGGTGTATATTTCTTCTGTGTAAGTTGAGAAAATAAAATTTCGTATTAATATAAATAAAATATCGGTTTGTAATAACAGCCTATTTTCACCAAAACTCGCTAATTATTAATATATAGGAAATATTTAGCAGTTCTGGGATTTCAAAGAGAACATTAACTTCAGTTTTATCATGTCACAAGTAATTCAGGAAGCATTTGACAAGCCATTTGCTTTCTTTAACCTATATTTTTTAAGAGAGATCCATAACCCATCCGTTAGTCAATAGACAACAACAATTCATAAGGAACATCCACAAAAATAGTTGAAAAAACAAAAATTAGAATAAATTTCTTTTCAGACAAATCAAAAAGTTTCAAAAACAAGACAATAAGGCAACAAATCAAGTAACTTCTTGTTTTTCAAATATAAGCAGGTTCCATTTGAATTTAGATTCAAGACAGATCAAGTCCATTTGCAAGGTATATTTTATTTATCCAACTACAGAAAATTGTGTCATAAGCCAAGACAACAAGGTACAAACACAGAAGCACCGAAGCTAAAAGTTTCGCAAGGGGAGAGGGAGGGGGAGAACTTCCCATTAACAAACACGAAGATAGTAAACATTGGGTATAAAATGGTGCGACATAGGGGTCGCCCGGTACACTAAGCTCCCACAAAGTGCAAGGTCAAGGAAGGGTCAAACTACTTTGGGTCAATAATATGCAGTCTAACACCACATTAAAGAGGCTCTTTCACCGACTCAAAACCCGCAACCTCTTGGTCACATGCTACAACTCTACCGTTGCGCCAAGGTTTCCTTTCAAATAATAATTGGCTCAAAATGGTGTGACATGTATAATAAAAAAAGGCAGCAGGTACAAAAGGAGAAATGCAAATGATAAATAAATCTGAGGAATAAAAAAAAAGGTGGTAAGCACTTATCTGAGCTCCCTCATGAATTCAGAATCAATCAGTAAATATTTTTTCCAATTAAAAATATCATCCATTAGTGTAATTTTTTCTTGTGCTCAAATGGTTACGAAACTTACTTGAACTAAGTTCAGCTCTTGTTCATTTTGTAAACGAGAAGTTCTTGCAGGCGACTTCCGACACCAGCACCGAAGTATCAAACACAGAACGGTTGCTGCGTAACCAACCAGGAATCAATTTCACTAATGTTTTAATAAGTGCAAGCCCTTGAAAATAAGCTTCTGGAGTTGCTGCAGGATAAGCACGTGGTAGATCAGAACAATCAGATGGAGGTGTAATAAGGCCTTCATCACTCACTAAAGCACAGGGGCAGTTGAAGATGCAGGTGTCATTGCTGCATCTGGGTTTGGTAGGAACTCAGGAAAGGCACTTGCAATTATCTTCTAGGGAGACTTAGCAATTTCATCTCTCAATGGTTGACCAGCATTTGATCATAATATGTACATGAAGCTGCATTTACAATGAAGGAGCAAACAAAGGGATAAGCATACTTGTTAATCTTACTGCCTGAAGTACTTTGGATCGCTTATTCTAGCAAGAAAATAGCTAGAGTTGCATATCGATTTAAAAATTTAGTTAAGGAAGTCGATATGGACTGTTAATCTCACTGTACACTTGTCCAAGGAGAAGAGCTCTTTCCAAAGTTCATCAAGTAACTTTGATGCTGCTTGAGGAAGCAAGTGGAAAAAGCTCAATAATAGCTGCAAAAAAAAAAACCAAAAAAAAGGCATAATTACGAGTAGTTCAAAATATGTCAAACATCAACTGCTTGCTTACACTGAGTTATTTGGGTATATCTAGGAACACATGCACCCAGGTGTCTGCATCATTATTGTGTAACTTTTGCCATAAGCAGACAAAATGAAAAAACCTTACCTGCTGCTATTTTAGGTTCTTCACCAGCTTTCCAAGCCTTTTGAACAAGCTTTTCAGGTTCTAACCATTTCTTAAGGTGCTCCAACAGCTTGCCTCCCAAGGTTATGTTAAAGCTATTGGAAAAAAAGTTCAAGCAGGTGGGCTAAACCCTGCAAAAGAGGCATGCTGAGATTTTGGTGTGCGCCAAGTTCACAAGAATAAGCCTGAGGCTGCCCTGCAGAAGTTCCTTCGGCATTCTTTGCTGATTAATGACCTAACCAAGAATATGATATACTTAGATATAATGAGGAACGCAAAATTTGAATCATACATAAAGAAAAAATGGGACGAGTAAAAAAAAGCTCATGTAGCCAGAATTTCAAATAACACGAAGAAGAAACAAGCTTTGTATATGTTGAATGAAATCCAAGTTAAAGAATTTGAGAGCTATATTCTGTTTTGTAAACACTCAGACCTACCAGTTCATTGTTCTTCCTATTGAACTCATATCATGACCAACAAAAAAGAAAATGGAGAGGAGAAGAAAGCACAAATGGGGAACAAGAAAGCATACTATCCACTTTTAACCAAAGTTCAAAACAACCTGCCGTAGGCCCTCCTTAGCAACTGCAACAATTTCTGGCGTTTGACATGTCAGAGACTTGAAGAACATGGAGGTGATCTTAGCGCACAATTCAGCATGATTTGGAGTTTTGAAGTCTTGCCATGCCATTGTTGTACAGAGTAGCTCTATACAAGCTGTTCAAAGTTTATTCAATGAGGTTGCTGCTTTAGGATTCAAAAACTTTACAGCCCATACAGTATTATCTGTCTCTGCTATCTGCAGTGCTTCTTGAAGAAAGTTCACCAGTTATTGTGTCAACTTGAGAGGAGGAGGCCTCAATGCCAAGCAAAAATTAAAAGCAGTAACTCTCATAACCTACAAGCCACACAAATCAATTTAGTGTATATAACTGACAAATTACATTAGCAGTCAATAGCAACAAAGGTTACCTGTTGATCAATAGTCTTTGACTGTAGAGGCCGAACAATAAGTGGCTGAAGCAGAGGCTGATAAAGAGGCTCAAGCAGATCTGACACCTCGTTACCAGTCCTACTAGCCAAAAGTGCCAAGCATGACTGAACATCCTTTCATACAATAATAGATGCATTAGGATTGAACAACTCTAAAGCCAGGAAATCAACTACCCCTTGAAAACTTGAGTGGCGAGAATCACTGTTTGCTTCATCAACAATATTCACCACACAGAGAACCTGCGTAAGAACTTGACTAGTCTCTTCTTGGAAAAGGCACAAACTCTGGACGGTGACCTTTCCAACCAATGCACCAAGTTCCATAACACCTCACATTTGTGCTTCCACGTACTTCTATAGCAACAATGCAAAAGGCAAGGTAGAAGTTGCTCAAAAACTAGGATGCGAACACTTGGAGGTGGAAAATATAGGGGGTTCATTGATGGACTAGAAACACTCATTGTGGTACCTGGTCCTATTGATATTAGGATATCAGTTTGCTTTGGGCAACCCAAGCATAGAAGTGCTTCAGCAAACAAATTTAGGGAACTAAGAGCAGCTTTTGCATGTACTCTATTCTCATCTGCTAGCAAATCAACAAACACAACTAAGAATATCAAAGGGTCCAACTCTTTCAAACTAGAAGTGATATTCTTTATCCTGGAAGCACTAGCATCTGAAGAAACCATCAGACCACCAGCAGCATCCATCAGGATCGAAGGGTTAGTAGAGGTAAAATCAATATGAAATATCATTGCAAAATGCCGACAGATATTGACAATAAAATCATCATTAGCATCTTGAAGCTCTGGTTTAACACTGGCAGCGATAATGGTCATAAGTAGTATCTTAAAGACTGACTTCTCTGCAAAAAGTTTGGTTTTTGTCTTCACACCCAAGTCAGCCTGCCAGAATATAACCACTGTTAGAATGCACGTTAACATACTCATTTCCAAAATTTTACCTCGTCCTTGTAGGAAAAAATAATAGAAGGAATTAGGGGTGATCAAAGTCGGTTCGGTTGAACCACCAAAACTGAATAAAAAACAGATAAGAAAATTCAAAAACCGAAAACCGAACTGACTAGGTCTAAAACCGATCAGGCACCGAACCGATTTTATCGGTTCGGTTCAGCTAGACTCAAAACCGAAATGAATCACCTGCCAATTTATCAAACAACTTATTGATTCTCAAATTCAATCTTAAATTCAAATGAAAATTCTATAACCTGTAACCATAGAAATGTAAGAATAATTCTCTAATTTCTATATGCATAACAACTCATATTTCTTATACTGCAAAAATTAGGGAAGATGACAAAACTAGACCCTTTTATAACAAATTTTGACAAAAACTAACATCCTTTTTAACTTTTATTGACAAAACTAGACCCCTTTAGTTAAAAATAGAAATAACTAACACTCTTTTTAACTTTTGTTGACAAAACTAGACCCCTTTTTTATTTTTCTTGACAAAATTAACTAACTATTATTTACTCCCTATTTAACCTACCAAAAACAAAAACATAAAAAAAAAAAAAAAGAAAAGAAAATTACAGCAGCCCCCTTCCCCCAAGCAAACACACGTTGTACACTCTAAAAATACACAAAATACACATGGTATATCCATTTCTATATCCAAATGCTTACCACTGAATTTAGTGGAATTAAAACCAAACTATCCAGCAACCAAACTATCATGCAATAGTTACTTGTGCAATACAAGGCTCTTTCCAATAAATTAATAAAACAGCGTATTAATGGATATGTTAACAAGAAATTCACTTCAGTCTCCTTGCTCCAATCGTTGCTTAACCATTTTCTCATATATTCCAAAATAATAAATCTTCGGCTCAACACCAAGTACTTACCAATATCAGGTATAAAGAATTTTTTTTTTTTTTACCAGATATCAGCAATAAAGATTTGGTAATGCAAAATTCCTATAAACAGACTCTTGAAATATACATGTATTACTCAGTTATACTTGACAGCTTGTACTTTTCAAAAGCAAAAAAAGATCTGTAAACCATCAAGAATATAATTTTCTGCTAAATTAATTCAGTTAGTTTATACAGAAGTCCCTATTTCCAGATAGTTTATATAGAAGTCCCTGTATCCAGATTCCAGTTCACAGCCTAAGATTCATACAGAAGTCACAGTGAAATCAGCATAAAAAAACAGTAAAACAACAACAAATGACCATCAAAATAAATAGCAAATGCATCAGACCAAAAAGTTCTAAACTTTTATCAGATAATTACATCACTGCAGCAATTAAAATATGAAATCTGTCCACAAGAAAGTTTAAGTTAAGCAAAGCTACTTTCAAAATCAAACACTTGAGTTGAGAAAAGCATCCACTTTTTATTCTCTTACCCATAAATAAATACAATAGAACATATTTGAGCTTTTTCTGTTTTATGAATGCAATAATATAGAAATGGATATACCTCTCATTCTGTTTTTCCAAGATATAATATGATGCATGAATGATCAATGCAAGAACATCAATACATTAATAAGATAAGAATGCCTTCATTTAATGAAAATGAAATTAATTGGTAATAAAAATAAGAAGCCAAGGCAGCTTCAAGCTTCTTCATGATCACAGCACAATTTTTGTTGCTGGAAAATCAGGTGCATTCATAAAAAAATGTCATCATCAAATCATATAAATATCATCATTTTAAGCCCCAAATGAAAGACACCAAATCCATAAATATAAAATCAGATTACCAATTTCAGAAAATGATGTAAAATTTGAACATATGAGCATTCAACAACATTCAACAAAACAGATTACGAGTTTGAGCATATGAGAATCACAGAGTAACCCCTAAAAACTTAATTGCAAATATAAATAATTAATCATCTTCAAAAGCAATCACAGCTGAAGAACTTTCTAATCTAATTATTTTTAATTTTCAAATATGACATAACAAGAACAAAGTGTTCAAACCCTATTAAACATAGAAAAATCAATTGTTCAAACACTGTTAAAAAACAGTTCAAAAAACAATTAAAAAAAGAGTTCAAACCTAGTTCAAACACAGTTCATACCCTGTTATATTACTAAAACGACAGAGAGTTCTAAGAAAAACAAAAGCTTTCAAGGACTCAAACAAATGCACAAATCACTCCAAATCTAAAAGCCACAATAAAATTATTAATACAAGAAAAATGATGATGTGGAAAAAGAAAGGATAAATTTAAGTCTAATCGATAGTCAACTTTTAAAATTACGATGAATTCACATAAAATACTTGGGTAAGCAAACTGCAGTTCTATAAAACAAAAGCACAAAACCACCCGCACAAACAAACATTTAAAGGAAGTTCATAGTTTCATCAAAAACAGTTCAAAAACATTGTATAGATGCAGTTAAAAATATTTCAAACCTTGTTTAAAGTCTATTTAAAAGGAAATCATATTAGTACTTTAAAAAAAACCCTGTTAAATATAAAAAAAATCAATTATTCAAACACTGTTAAAAACCAGATCAAAACCAATTAAAAAAGGGTTCACATAAAAAAAAGGATAAATTTAAGTCTAATCGATAGTCAACTTTTAAAATTATGATGAATTCACATAAAATACTTGGGTAAGCAAACTGCAGTTCTGTAAAACGAAAGCACAAAACCACCCGCACAAACAAACATTTAAAGGAAGTTCATAGTTTCATCAAAAACAGTTCAAAAACATTGTATATATGCAGTTAAAAACATTTCAAACCTTGTTTAAAGTCTATTTAAAAGGAAATCATATTAGTACTTAAAAAAAAACCCTGTTAAGTATAAAAAAATCAATTATTCAAACACTGTTAAAAACCAGTTCAAAACCAATTAAAAAAGGGTTCAAACCCAGTTCAAACACTGTTCAGCCTCTGTTATATTAATAAAACAACAGAGAGTTCTAAGAAAAAAGATATTAACAAAAAATTAACATAGCAGAAATTCCTTTCACAAGAAAAGTTATAAACAGAAAGTCCATAATCTACAATCAAACTTGAGTCACAGACATTAAATTTTTTTTTTATTATTATAATGAAGAATCACAGCTTAAAAAAGACATTTACAGAGAAAAATCTCATAAACAAGAAAAAAAACACATAATAATAACCCAAAAAAAATGAAATATCAAACAAACAAACAAAAATACATGCAACAATATCCAACAATGGCAGACCAAATAAAGAAAAAATCTCAAATCGTACCACCAAAAACAAGCGAAAAAACACAAAAGAAAATAGACTGAAAATCCAAGCAGAAAATTAGTAGCAAATCCAACAACAATACAATACCAAAACTAGCAAAAAGACTCATTCTTCATTGGGAAAAATCCAACATCATAAAATCCATAAAAATGATCAAAACCATAAAAAATTCTACAAGTTCAGCACAAAAATAATAACAAAACTGCAAAATAAAAAAAATAAAAATTTTCAAACTCGATTAAAAAACTGTTCAAATCTAATTAAAAAATTGTTCAAACTCAGTTAAAAAAACTGTTCAAATCCGGTTTAAAAACTATTCAAACCCGGTTGAAGAATTTTGGCATTGATATATTGTTAATTCAAACTCTATCTATCCATCTTAGTAATCAGTAATCAAAAACTAGCGCACACAAAATGGCGGAGCGAACATAATGATAAATAAAATGCAATAAGAAGGCAGCAATCCGAGAAAAAAAACTCATTATTCAAACCCTGTTAAAAAACTGTTCAAACCCAGTTAAAAAAATGTTCGAACCAAACAACTTTCCAAGCTCCAAAATTCCATCAAAAACAGCAAAACTAGCAGCAAAATAAGAACAAAAAAACTAATAAATCACCATCAACAAACACATAAAAAACTCAGTTAAAGTAATATTATGTTCAACACATGTTAAAGTAATATTCAAGTATTGTTCAAACCTATGTTAAAAAAAGTATCGTTCAAATATTATTAAAAATCAATTCAAAATTTATTTAAATATTTTTCAAATAATGTCTCAACAATGACAAAGACAAAATTGAATATAAATTAAATAAAACATAAACCCAAGTGTCACAATAAATATGAAAAAAAAATTAAATAATGCACATGCTAGAAATAGATCAAACAAATAAAGAACCAAAAATTAAAAATAAATATGTTAAGCATAGAAAAATTCATTGTTCAAACCATGTTAAAAAACTGTTCAAACCCGATTCAATGTCTATTAAAAAATCCTATTAGTATTTAAAAAGAAACCAATATAAACTTGAAATTAAAAAAATTATAAAATTTATAAATCATAAAAAAATATTGACAAAAGAACCTATTATTCAAATCCTGTTAAAAAACTATCCAAACTCGGTTCAAAGTCTATTTAAAAAAAAAATCTTATTAGTATTTAAAACGAAACCAATATAAAGTTTAAATTAAAAAAAATTATAAAATTTATAAATCAAAAAATTATCACAGGTCCATACTAAAATCTCTTAACATATGTAAAATTTATCAAAATAAAAAAAAAAATTGTCCCATGTAACAAAAAAAAAATTACTTGCTTTTTCTTCACGGGAATTATACTCAGTAGGAGGCTACACATTCAAGGCAGCAATGATTTGCAAAATAAAAATTCCTAATGCCCAATCAAGTGGGAGGTTTCCAACATTATTAACATATCCAATCCTGTTAAAACATGCATAGCTTGCATAAGCAATTTTAGGTGGGAATGTGAAGTATTACAATAATATAGGTTTAATTTTATATTTTGAGGGCAGAAAGCACATGCATTCAAGGAAAACATTTTTAATGAATAGTGAGATAAGGAAGTACCTTTCATCATCCAATGCAACACCAAGATTGTCATAAAATAGGGCCTCAATCTATGCTGAGAAGAAGCAACAGCTAACTGGTGCTTCTTTTTTAACCTTGGCCAATCCTCTCCACAAAAGTGTTCTCCAGCCATAATCAGATCAGAGAGAAATGATCTTTGACCCAACCCAAAGAACTACATAATCAAAGGGAACATCAGAAAAATCAAACAAAAGAAATACTTAGACCCATGTGATTAGTGTCTTACACTTGGTTGATGCAGTTATGATGACAAGTGTATGTTTTATTTATCTAAAATGTATGAATGCAGTGAATTTTGTAAACACACTACAAACTTAATTTTTTAATGAATAAACAAGCTTTAGTTTCGATCGAGAAAATCTAATCAGTGAGCAGGCTAAAATTCTCGATTCCACATTTCAAACAAGAGGTAAAAGACTGATGGAAGAAATATATATTATTCTGTCATTTGGAAAAAAAAATCAGAGATAAGGATAAATCAAGAACTGAAAATAAGAACTGATAATTGTAAAAATGTGGTTGACTAAGCAAAAATAAGCTAAGAGATTCATTTAGTAACAATGAAATGATAATATTAACAGAAAATAGAAATGTAAAAGAAGTGAAGGAAGGAAAGGAACAAACATGACAGAAGGAGCCATTAGAGCCAGTGACCTCGACGTTGAGATCCGAAAACCAAATATCAGAAGCTCAGGACCAGAATCGATCACTTCAGCAACAACGATCTAAATGAGAACCCCTTCCTCTGTGGCTCTACAGATTCGCCGATATTCTGGAAAATTCCAAGGGCTTCTAAACATCTGTGCAATTATCAATGGCATTGATAAAAAAATTGAATCAATATCACAACGATGAACAAGAAGGCTGAAGTCTGAATTTACACGAAGATGCTTTGAGATTTTAAGCATGAGGCTTAACTGATTCTCTGATTGGAATTCACGGTGGTGACACAGAACTGAAAGGCCAACAGCTAACTCCTCCACCACTAAATTATCGAAAAATTTTTCTATCAGCCACCGCTAACCCCTCCACCAAACTGAAAGGCCAACCGGAGACTACAAGAAGCACAAAAAACAAAAAGAATGAATAGAACAGAAATGATAATTTCGAAAACTTCAATTTCTTTGCCATCAATCTCGGTTTTTCTTAGATCGGAGAAGATGGAGGATTTCACTTTTTTCGAAACCCTCAGGTCCTGCATTTTTCTTCCAAATCCAATTAAAATCTATCCTCACCAAAGCATAAATTAAGTGATAGAGAGAGATAATGGCTAACTCCAAAACAACAAGATCCAACAATGGCAGACCAATAACATAAAAAAAAGAAAGTTCACACGAAAAAACTTAAATACCTTAAATATTTCCTTCTAAAACACACAATCAGCTTGAATAGAATGGAAGCTTAGACTAAAATGGAGATGGTAGAGAAGAGAAGAAAATGAAAACTCAAATGACAATGAAGATGGTAAAGAACAAAAAAAAAATTGAGAGTAAAGAGATGGAGATGGTACAGAGAAAATGGAGAAGCTACAGAGAAAATGGAAGTTACAGAGATGTATGGTATCGAGAAACGTAAAGTGATGGGAAAAGTAAAAGGAAATGATAACGTGTAGCAGGAGCCGGAGTAGGAGTAGGAGTAGGATTAGGATAAGTGTAACTGGGAGATAATAAAAAATTTGAAAAAAATTAAAATATAATAAAATTACCGTGCAGTAAAAATTAGAGGTACTATTTTTGTCACAAATTTTTTAATAAACAAGGTTAGTTTTGTAAAAAAAAATAAAAGAGTATTATTTTTGTCAACAATAATTAAAAGGGGGTCTACGTCTGTGTTTATCCCCAAAAATTATCATAGACATGAAAAATTTAAGCTTTCATCAACAAATGCAAGTGTCTCAAGCTCAATATTAGGAAGATCCATTACCCCATATGTTGCCAAATCCACCATCTCTCCGCTTTCTGCACGGAAATATCATCTTGTGCAACAACAGCTCTGAGTCTTCGACAAGAGCACCGAATACCAGACCATTGAATTAAAAATGTAAAGAAAACATACAGTTATTTACACCCAAAATCAAATCTACAGGACCAAAATCCTAAACACAACTCAAAAAGAAAACTAACTTGGAAGGACCTGCACTAGCCTCATCGGAGGACGGAGGCGGAGGCGGATCAGAACTGAACGACGAAGGCGGAGGCGGATCAGAACTGAACGACGAAGGCGAAGGCGAAGGCGGAAGCGGAGGCGGAGGCCGGAACCTAAGGCAAACAGCACTACTGCTTTTTCAATTCTCAGAACGCAAATAACAACAATCCACCGCCACAAAGAAGAACAACGGAGGCGGAGATGATGGGAAGATAGAATGGCGGAGCGGAGAAGGTGGTGACGGTCGCCGGTTGGTGGCTAGGGTGGATGGCTTCGATGAGAGCGAGGGAGAAGGCAAGCGAACGAAAGGAAAGGGAAAATGAAGAAGAGCGGCTGACCTATGAGAAAGAGGGTTAGTAATTTAGGGTATTTTTTAACTAATATATGCGGCTTAGTAATTCTTATCGGTCGGTTCGGTTTGGTTCGGTTTGCGAACTGCTGAAACCAACCGTCGAACTGAAAATCGATAACTTACTATCTTATCAACCAAAACCGAACCGATCGGTTCGGTATCGATTTTCGGTATTTTTTATCACCCCTAGAAGGAATGAACTTACTAAGAAAATGTAAAGATTACATCTTAGAACATGCACATTATTCCTACCTCTAAACAATTGAAAAGATCCCATCTTAAAACATGCACGTTAAACAAATCTTAGTTGACAAATGAAATTTACAATCAAACAACATCAAGATTTTTTTTCAGGTTAATACATACTTTCATCCTCAGCTTTGGGCCAAACATGCGTTTGACTACCTTTCCTTTTCAAGGCGCCACTTTAATACCTGACGTTGCAAAAACATTGCATATTTGATCCCTGGACAGAAACGGCCACAAATATACCTGTGCGTGTAATACACATGCTGATATGGCATTTATATGTTATTATTATTATTTTGGCATATTAGTTGCAGAAATATGAACGAAAGATGGAGAAGAAACACCTTATCGATCTCAAAAACCTTCCTCCTTAATATCCACTCTACTCTCCAGTAACAACTAACGAACTTGTTCAAACAACTACACAGAGCTGGTTATAATGTAAGCATGGAACCTCCTTCCCATTTCTCCGGCTAGCGCCCCTTTTATTGTCGCAAAATTATTTCTTTTTACTGCAAAATCCACCATTTCTATTGCTGAATCTGAGCATATCTCTTTGTTTTTAGCTAAGTACCCTT
>CATIWJ010299341.1:0-12466 GCA_949640765.1 Croton laevigatus
ATTGATTGCTTTAAGTTTTGACACTACCCTCTCCAGATTGCATCTTCTCAGCCAACCCATCTCCAAATTTAAGCCCTAAAATTAGTGAGCACCATCTTTTTAGAGGCTACGCGAGGTTTAGAGCCCCCTTCGCTAAAATTATCTCCACTCATTATTAATCAAAATACAAACCCATAAAACTAGAGAACCCAACTTGACAAGAGGAAAATCTTATAGCTTCTTCGTACAGGTTTATTTCCAATGAAAATTGAAAGAAAATCTAAAATTTTTTTAGCAACCAAACCATATGTTTACCTATCAAAGGTTTCATTGGGTTGAAGATGTTCCTAGACTTGCTGGCAACGACAACAACATCAAAAACTTGATTCAAAAATCCCAAAGAACCAAATCAGAACATTGATCGCAAACACTGGCATATCTCCTTCTACAAATCAACCATAGCCACTGGAGCTAACTCCTACCTTGACGTCTTTGAAAAACCGATTCCTCCACCACGAGTCTGTCTATTACCGTCAGCTAAGCCGTTGATGCCTCCTTAACCTGTGCCATTCGAGAGACAGAGGTATTAGAGAGAGAGAGAGAAGGAAATTGTTTTTTTTTTTAATTTTTTTTACTCCAAATATAATATCTCATGACCTATTAAGCATTTGTAGTCCACTCTCTCAATTTTTGTCTAGGTAGGGATCAAAATATATTATTTTTTGAAATGTTATGGAGCAAACTGACTTCCCGCAAGGATTAGGAAGCCAAATGACGTTTACAGTAAGTATTGAGGGCAAATTATATATTTATATATATATATATATATATATATTCCTACACATAACTACTTGAACATTGTACTTCATATTAGTAATCACTTATATACATCTCATATTAGAATAAAATATTCTTAAACATGAATTTCTCTCAATACCCTAGGTCAAGAAGGTAGCTGTAACATCCTAAATCCCACTTACGAATAAGCCAGACTGAAGTGTTACAGTACCGACTAAAATCCATTATTACTTACAAATTTTTTTTTATATGCTATTACATTACAATTTCCCTAATCATTTTTCCAATAGTAACTACTTTACAATAATTACTCATATCAAATAAATCTCAATATTCAGTACATACCAAACTAAATAAAACTTAAGGTTATACCATCGCTTGACTTCTAAGAGCCAACCAAGAATATGCTGCTATTCAATCTCTTCTATCTGCGGACCTGCGAGTTATAAAAATAACTCGTTGAGCAACTCCATGCTCAGTGGATACAATAAATATAGTTTGTTTACTAAAAACATTTCACAAATTACTTATTAAAACAGCAGTCTTTAACTGCAGTTGACAGAATTCATTTCAAAAAATTAAATCCAAACCAATCATATAATGCAGTAGATATTTAACAAAAATAATGCTATAGTAAAAATTTCATTTATCTCAAATCATTGAGCACATTTGATAAATTATTTCATTTTTACTCCACTGGTCATACTGAATTCCAGAATAAGTTTAAGGGCTGCATTCCGTATAGCCCTTTAGACTATAACGCTAATGCATTTTTTTTCTCAGTATTGCGCAAGCCCTCTAGACTATACGCCAATACGTTGCGTAAGCCCTCTAGACTGTACGCCCATTTTCCATTTTATAGGCCATAACCCGTAATTATGCCTGTTTATTCACCCTACTACCATTTTATAAGCCATAACCCGTAGTTATGCCTGTTTATTCACCCTACTACCATTTTACTTCATTATCTCACTTCCATTTGTTCACCTGTACAGGAGTTTTGCCCATATGTCGACATATACTTATCATTAGGTCCATAACCAAGTAGAGTACATAAAATATGTTTCATTTCCTTTTATCAATTATTTATCAATCATGGTGTTTAACTCTGTTTCTCATTCAATAGCATAGTTCAATTTTCATGCTTCCTCAAAATTATCAAATTATTTTAATATCCATCTTCTTGATCAGTAAATTTCCACATGGTCACGTTCATCTCAAACATCTTTTTGGAATTCAAATATTAATTTAAAATTATACTTTTCATTTACCACGCCGGTGGTATCGCATCTGCGATTACCGCATCGGTATCATAAATACCGTAAAATATATAATCTGACTCGAACATACGTTCGATTACCCAACAAAACATTTATATAAAATTCATTAAAGCAATGCTCATTTAAAACATGCATTTAAAAATAAAAGATTCAGTTCAAATACTAAAAAGTATCGAACCTGATAGAGTCCGCAGATAAAGTCCTACGCATTAGTCCTTTCGGTATCCTCATATTTTCTACCTTCATAATATCTCTCGGACTGCCCTCTGTCCTTTCACTAATCACAATAAACCAATTTCTATAATTAGTTACTTTTGTCAGCTATTTATATAAATCGAGTTCTTATTATTAATTTATTTCAATCGTATTTCCTTACGATCCGTAATTAATTTCATTCTATAATTAAATTCTCAATTCCACTTATTATTTATTTCCTTTACTTATATTTAATCATCTTCTATTAATTTTATTTTCAATTTAAATCTCATTTAATATTCAAAGCATTAATAATTTAAATTCTAATAATTAAATTGTGAACTTTACATTTCTGGTAGTTCGGGGTCTCAATTCGTCAAATGGAGTTCAAATTCGGATTCAGCTCGTCGAAACGATGTGAAATAGGGTCTATCGAAATTTTTCACCGGAGGAAATATTCCGGTCGCCGCCGATGGAATATTCCGATCACTTCAGTCACCAGAAATTGCAATTTTCATCGGATTTCAAATCTGAGCACACCGATGGCTTCGTTTCACTGCAAGAAATCCAAAAATGCAATCACAATCAACATACCAAACACGAATTCGCCGGAATAGATAGGAACAGTCGACACCCGCCGGAAAATCAACGCCGGAAAGAAAAACATCACCAATCACAGCAATGTTTACATCAAATTGAAGCTAAGAAAGAGAAGAACTCATACATACCTATATCGGAGTCATCCAATCACCAGAAGGCATTGGAAAATTCATCGAAAAATCTGACTATTTAGAACATGAAATTCATTCCGGCTACAGATCGAGAAAAACGATACCACCATCAGAAAGGTCTCCTCGAGAGGAGTCTAGATCAGCCCACAGATCGCCAGTACAACCACCGGAGACGCCGAAAATCTCGTCGAAAACCGGCTGCCATTTTGTTCTTTGGTCACCGGAATTTTTGTTTTCAGGTGGCAATCTTTAGCTCATCGGAAAGCCCACCTCGCAAGGAGTCCAGATCGGTGCTCCTCATCGCCGGATGTGGCCGGAGTTGGCCGAAATCAACGTCGAAAGTTCTCTCTCTCTCTCCTCTCATCGCGACCCGGTGTTCTCTCTCTCTCTCTCTCACGTTGCTTCGCCGGACAAGGAAACAGAAGATGAGGATAGCGGCGGCGATGGAAGCGGCGGCACGGCGGTGGTTGCTAGCCAGTGCTGCTGGTTCGTTTTTTACAGAACGAAGGGGAAGGGGAAGAGGAAGGAGGCGGAACGAAGGAGGGAAGAAAATCGTGCTTCCTATCTGAATTTTGTTTTTTTTTTTGTTTTGTTTTTTTTTAAATTTAATAATAATAATAACAATATTTATTTAAAATATCTTCTAAACAAAAATACTAAATTACCCTTCACTATTTAATCAAATTACCAAAATAACTATGAATTTAAATTTTTAAAATACTCCTTAAAATAAATTTCGATTTCGAATTAATCTTTTTAATTGAAAATCGATATTTAAAAATTAGGGTGTTACAGTAGCAATAACGACCTTTAGGATGTCGCGAGCTCGCTGCTCTCAGTCTAGGTATTATATAACTATTCAGTAAGGGTAGCAAGCGTGACCATAAGGTTTAGCTAGCGTTACCTCCTATCTTGAGTTTGCTGGAGTAATATTCACAAGTGTAGCAAGTATAACCTTTAGGTAGCAAGCGCCACCCTTGTATTATCACATAATCTCAACATGTAACATTGTGATTTTCCATGCTTTCATTAATAGATTTTCATGCCTAGGTAGATATCCTTTTAATGTTAGTAATTTTAACCACAACAATTCAATTCTTTCAATTCTATTCAAATCATTTTATGTGGCAAATTTAAAAAAAGCTCATTAACTAGGTACCTCATTTCCTTTTCAATTAATTTCTTTACTTGACCTTACCATCTTTCACTTTAAATAACTTCTCTTCTACTAATCCAAATTCAATGATCATTGTTTCTAATTAAATTAGACATATAAGACTTTATTTAGATAAACTTATAGTTATAACAAATTATACACAATTTTAGATTGCACTATCAACTTTATCTTATTGTCTACATAATCATAGTTAGCACACTAATTACTAACTCAACCATAACTTTGTTTATACAAGTTCAAATAGGGTAGTTCCAATTTTTATGGTTAGCTAAGACATAAGTAAACAATTTTACTTATGATAATTATATTTTTATGGTTAGCTAAGACATAAGTAAACAATTTTACTTATGATAATTATTCCAATATTATGCCATTAATCTAAGTGAAATTCAAGCTAAAATTACAAATCATGTTCTGGAACTGTCTGTGTATTCTCTTAAAACACTTATAACTTTTTACATGTTTAGAATCTTTTAAAACTGATTTATATGGTTATTCTACGCATATTAAGCTACAATTCTCTAGTTTATCATTTCTTAAAATTTCCTTTTTTATCATAGCCTAATAATTGCTTAAATTTAAGTCTAGTGTTGTCTTCATAATCAATGTATAAATTTCTTATTAACACTTCCATAATCCCACCCTTATAACCTTAAATTTAATTTCCAATATCACATATCACACATACACTTCTAAATCAGTCATTTATCATCCCATAGTTATCATCACATATAATCAATCATGAAAGTATAAGCTTTCTTCAAGAAAAAAATCAAAAAGTCAAAGTTGAGTATACCATACCTTATTTAGCTAACCATCAATCCTCATCTTCTTTCTACTTATCTCTCTTGATTACCACTTAAAATAAAGCATAAACAACCCTTATCCACCTTAGTTTCTTCAATCAATTGCATGCAAGGATTAAGCTTCTATTAATGATAAGATTAACTTCTTATGACTACTATTTGAATTAAACTAGATTTTTCTCTTACGTTTTTTCTCTTAAATTGATTAGAATTCTAAAGTTAAATGAAGAAATGAGTTGCTGGATATATTCGGGAAAAGAAGCGATTTCATCCAGTCCCAAAATTCCCAACAAAAATTCTTTTTACACTCCATTCATCTCTTCACTTTCATCTAATGGTCCAATTCATCAAACTCATACCAATCCAAAGGCCAAGAATCATCCATTTGTCTACAACTTACCTCCCTCCCTCAATCCATGCGTCTTCCAAACCTGAACTTACCATTTAATCCTTTAATTTATCATTCTTACAAATTGGCCCTTATATGATGAATTATAATTTAGTTCTCAAATTTTTAATATTCATAATTAATCAATCATATTCAATTCATATTCTAATAAGGAATATTTATTATTATTAATTAATTGAATTGAAATCATAATCTAATAAGAAAATTGAGTTGATTTATAATATTGAACTATCTTGCAACATGTATATATATGATATAAGTTAAAGGAATTATGGTAGGAGAGCTAATTTGGAAGTTTGAATAATTTACATGTCCTGTGCAGATTTTCTACAATATGTGAATTAGAAGCAGAAATTTCCACATATGAGTGGATATTTTCAAGAGTTGTGTTTTTAATTACGATTATGTATGTGGTTATAGATTGTTTTAATTAGATTATGATTAATGATAAGTAATGAAAGAGATGATTTGATGAGGAAGAAAAAGAAGACTTTATTTAATTATTAATATTATTTTTATTTAGTTGATACTAAAAAATTATTATTTTTTCTTTAGTCTACAATTATTTATTTTCCTTTTTAAATTAGAATTCTTATTTTCTTATTAAATTAGGTTTTCTATTTAATCTAGCTATTTTTCTCTACAAATAAAAATTAAACTCTATATTATAATATTCTATTCAAATTTATAAGTATTAAGTATATAACTAATTTTAATTTTTTATTAAATATATAATTTAATCCAATAAGATTTTAAAAATTAATAATTTAAAAATTAATAAATACAACTGCTAAGAGTAGTAATAAAATAATAATAATATTGAAATACTAAATTCAAAGTGTTAATAATAATTTATATGGGAAATTTATGCTTTTATTTATGATTTTTTATCAATATTATTATTTAAATTAATATAATTTTTTCTATATCTCTTAATAATTAAATTTATATATAATTAATAAATATAATTAAATAAAAATTTTGAATATTACAAAATCAAATAACAAATACTTAAAATGAGTGGACATGTACCACGTGCTTTAAAAAACGATAATATATAATAAACTCATACTATAAGATTACATAAAGGAGTAATACTTTATTTATTTTTCGTAATTTTTACTAAAATTCAAATTAATTTTTAACTTCAGCTTTTTTTAATTCATAATATATAGAAAAAAAAATACTTATTTGAAATTAGTATTTTTAATTTTAAGTATGTAAATGGCTTTGTTTCTGTTGATGTTGGTCTTGATGGACATGGTAGATAATATGGTTTCATATTGAATAAAATAAATATATTATTATTGGGTAGAAAATGGGAGCTCTCAATTGAAATCAAGGGCAATTTAAGAATTTTAAAAAAACTTATGCTATTTATTTAATTTATACAACAAGTTGCTATTTATTTATTTATTTTTAACATAGATATAACTCACGCACTCGGATATGGAGAGTGAATTTGAACTCTGTCTGCTTGAACACGAGGATAGATTGTTTTCCAACTATGCTGGTCCCAACTACAAGTTGCTATTTACTTTTTTAATCTATAACATATACAAAAATATGAATTGGGAACATTGGCTATGCCCAAAATGTTCCTATAAAATTAATATTATTGAGGATAAAATTGTATTTATATAATTATTAATAGTATTTAATTAATTAAATTCAAATTATATTATAATAAATAATAATTTTTTAATTATTAATAAATGAAATTCAAATCTTATTCTAATAAGATATAATAATAATGCAATTAATTTTTTTATTTTTGGTAATTATTAATTGGTTGTAGATACATAATAATTGTTAAAAAAGAATAATAATAAAAAAAGAGGACCTAGACGAGTAAGATTGAAGTAATACCACAGAATTCTTTTCGTTCTAATTACAAAAACCCATCAATGTTTGATTGCTGTAATTTTAGAATATTTTTTCACAATCATTTTAGAATATTAAGAGTTAATAAATTAGAATATAATACTAATAATATGATATTAATATATTACTATTTATTAATTAATTAATTAAATTAAAATATAATACTACTCTTAATTAAGATGCATTATTAATTCTAAATACTAAACTATATATAAATATACGAATGGAAGGGGACATTGGTTTCGCCTAAAATATCCCTATAAAATATGTATTATTGAGGCTGTGGTAGTCTTTTTATAATTATTTATAATAATTAATTAGTTAAATCGAAATCATATTCAAATAAATAATACTATTTAATTAATTAAATTCAAATTTTATTTTAACAAGATTTACTATATGATTCATTAATTAAATTCAAAATATATTCTTCTAATAAGAAATACTATTTTAATTATTAATTAATTAAATTCAATATATATTATAAAAAATTATTATTTAAGAAATAAGCCAAAATATTTATCTCACACTTACCATACTTGACTTATTTTTAAGATAACAAAAATTTATGTTACGTAATTGCGATTAAATCACATCTTTATTTACCTACATGTAATAATAAAACTTCTTAGTTATTGAAATTTCAGTCGTACTTTTCCAAAAAAAAAAGAAGAAAGAAAGAAATTGTACACTTACACAATGGATATTTTGGACCATCAATGGATATAATTAACAATTATAAAATTCAAATAAGAAAAAAAATTATTTTCATTATGAATATATAAATATGTACATGGATTAGTTGTCCCAAAGAGAAATCAGCAATAGTCGCACCTCTAGCTTGTCCAGGGTACCCAACCCATAAAATGGCGCCAATTTTAAGGTCATTTTTAGCAAATGTGAAATCAATAGAAGTTCCACTCATCAATATAAAAATTGTAAGACCTCTAGAGGCACTAGATACCCTTGAAACAAGTTCTTGTTGGTATCCAGGCAAAAATAAGCTCACTTTGTCCCTAAATTCTATTTCTAATGATTGGTCAAGACCCATTACTAGGATTGTTGCATCATAATAGGGGTTGCCACTTCAGCTCTTACAAAATTTTGGTTACTAGAATTAATAGAATTATTATAGCTAATTTTATATTATAATAAGAATTATGAGTACATTGAAACTAAGTATATATTTAAATTCACATTCGATATAATTAGGATGAGTTTATGCTTATTGTATCAATTTTGAATTAGTTACCCATTTGCACATTGAATGTAACACCCCTTATAAGTCCACTAAAATAAACCTATAAGAGAGTTACATGTGTCTTTTGACGGTGTACAGAACTTAAAACTTTTCTTATTAATTAAAATTTTCACTATTACATTGCAATACAATTAATATTTTTACAATAATACTAAACTCTTTACACTTTCTTCAGTATATGTCATCTTAGTCTTCTGGTGCTGATCTTCTAAACAGGTTCTTTTCCATATCTTCCGCATACCTACAAGTTAGCAAAACACTAATTTGATGAGCGATAAGCTCAGTGAATACTTTACATTGAAACTACTCCTAGATGTGTAATTTTATATCAATAATTAATTTTAATTAATTGATTAATAACAATTCTTTTTTGAAATTGGGGATGGGAGGTTTCGAACTCTGATGTCCAGTCATAAATGCATTTGTCACTAGCCAATACTTTGATGTTCAATTAATAACAATTTTAATACTATTAGCATTAATAATGTATTCAAATTAGGAGTAAATATTAATATTATATTCTAATTAAAAATATGGATAAAAACTTATAAAATAGAATAATAATTTTTTAAAATGAAAATAATATTTAACGTGAATATTATTATTAATATATAATTAATCAAATTAACTATGACATCAAAATAACAAGAACATAAAATGATTTTAACGCATATATTAATCAAATTAAGTATAGCATCAATAATAAGAATATAAAATGAGTTAACAGATGCAACACACACTATTGCAAAAAATATTACTCGTATTTCTAAGTTTTTTAGGGTAATTACGTCTTTGTAAAATTATTCAATTAATTAATAAATAATAATTCTAATAGTATTAGTATTACTAATGTATCCTAATTAGGAGTTAGTGTTAATATTGTATTTTAATAAAATTAATTAATAAATAAATAATAATTTATTAATATGATATTGTATTTTAATTCTAAAATCTAAAGCAAAATAATACTAATATTAGTAACATATTTTAATTAAAAAATTTAAATTCTAATATTAAATACATCAAATGGGTTAATGAAACTTTTGTGTTAGTTAATTTTAAGTTCTAATATTGTCATATTATATTTGTACCTTTAATATAAATTATTCATAATTTACAGAAATGAATATTTTTTTATAGAAATATAATTGTTTCCAAAAAAATCTGTTAACCATGAAAGTAAGAATCATCACATATGCATGGATTTTTATGATGGCTTTGAAGTTTAAAACAATTATGGAAACAAAACAGTTAATTAAAATAAATTTTTATATTGACAAACTAAAATAGATGACAACCAAACATATTTATTTAAGATTTATTTTTTTTAAATTATTATTGTGTAGAATGATTATTAAAATTTTTTGATCTATTGAATTTCAATTAATGAAAAATTCATAGAATATTGAACAAAAGAACTCATAGTATAATAATTTTAAAATTTGAAAATCTTAGAGCATATTTTGAAAAATTTGAAAATTTGAAAGCAGATTAAGCCAAAATTTCAAATAAAATTAGAAAATGGCAACAAATAGCACTTTTTCAAGTTTTTTTTCTTTTAGTAAATGGCATCAAAGATCAATAATTAGGTAAATAACTTCTTTTTTTGGAGTTTTACTTTTATATCCCTCTTTTTTTTTTTTTTTTACAAAGATACATCTACTCAACTTTCTATCTAAAGGGGAGGGGAAAAGCGAATCGAACCCAAGCACGGAGGCTTGGTAAGGAGAGCACCTACCACTGGGCTACTTCCTTGTCCGCAATGGGATTTGAACCCACGGGCTCAGGGTCGTTAGGCACTACGCTCAGCCACTGGGTTAGATGGTTGTTCCCTATATCCCTCTTTTAGTATTTATTGAATTTTAGTTTTTTTTTTTTTAAAGAGAAAATTTAGAAACTAAAATATTTGGTCGGAAAATTAAGGAAGAAGATTGGAATCCTAACGCTGCCTTTGCCAAATGCAGTCGATTAACAAATAAAGGGTATCGGTAAACAGCTCTCATGCTGACCCTTCGTTTAGTACCTTTATAATAGTCGTCGAATTATCAAAAGCAAGCCAAAATATTGAATGAATTTTGTAGTGCCGCCGTTTGGAAATTAAAAAATAATGAGTTTTCAACGTGATTCAGGCTGTTTCTAGATGTTTTTGTTGAGAATCAAGTTGCCAACGATATTTCATGTCACGACCTAACTTGGGAGTCACGATCGACGTGCAACTAAGCCGGAGTCTGACTGTACAAGCTTGTAAAATGATCTACTTAACTACCTTCGTCAACTACTTAGGCCTAAATCTACTGGCCTAAAATGGTTGACCCAAGTTAATTAAGTAATTAGATGGTTTTACTTATATATCTTATCATATCATATCCGATGTGAGATTTTACAAACTTTCCACCTTTTGCGCACAATGTCCTCGTTGTGACACACAAATACAAACACAAATCTCACCATGTGATTATGACTGTCACAGGCTCTGATACCATTATTGTCACAACCTAATACGGGGCCACGATCAGTGTGCAACTAGACCAAAGTCTGACCACATAAATCTGTAAAATGATCTACCTAACAGCCTTCGTTAACTGCTTAGGCCCAAATCCACTGGCCTAAAATAGTTAAACCAAGTTGACTAAATAGCTATATGGTCTAACTTATATATCATATCATATTTTAATCAATATTCAATATAGGATCTTACATTTTATGCCATTTTTGTCGTGTTTTTGACAGAAATCATAGAGTTGCAGTGAAACATCCATCAAAGAAGAGATGCATAAGTTTAAAACAAAGGAACGACAATTGATTAAGACAATAGCTGTTCAAGGCTTCGTTTCTTCAAATGAATGAGATGAAGAGGATGAATATTATAAAGTAAGTAACATTTTAGTCCTTGGAGATTATTAAGTTTTTAGTTAGATTCTTTATCCATAACATACTTAATTAATGGTACACAGACAAAAATTTACTATTTTTACTGTCAATATATAATTAGTCAAATTAATTACAATATTAATGATGAGAATAAAAAACGAGTTAACGTATGCAATGCATGCCAAGAAAAACTAGTTCTTAATAAAAATGCTATCCATCAAATTTCTCCATTATATATATATATATATATATATATATATATCTCTCTCTCTCTCTCTCTCTCTCTCTCTCTCTCTCTCTCTAAATTATTAATTGAATAGCATTGTGATTCAAAAATTCAGGATGAAGAGAAGAGTGGAGGAGGTAGGGCTATAAATAAGTCGAACCGTTCACAAGCAGCTCATAGTTCTGCTCGATTAAAATTCATTCGAAAACTAAACAAGTCATTTTGATAACTAAACGAATTGAACTTGAGCTAAGATTTTACACATTCATATGCTCATTTAATTTTATTTTTTCCTAAAACATATATTAAATCAATGTTTTTATTAAAAATTTTATATTTTAAAATAATGATGGAAAATATAAGTAAATAGCATTTTAAACTTTGAAAAATGTACTAAATAGCACATTTATTTTTGTTTTTACTATTTTACCTTTTTTTTATTTTATTTCGTTTAAAAATAAAAAAAATTAAATTAAAAAAATTTAATATTCCAGCAATCGGTCGGTGGCAGTGGTCCGATGACCAACTGGGGAAAATTCCGGCGACCGTCCAAGGGTGGTCCAGCTACATCTTAGTGGGAGGTTAGTTGGAGAAAGTTGGGGTTTGGCAGAGTAGGCATATATATAATTCCATGTAATAATATGACATAATTTGGCCTATGGCACAGTATAAAAGTGTCTTTTGCTACTTCTAAAAGTCTAGGGTTCAAATCACAGCCTTGATTGTTAAATGAGCCGAGCCTAGCCATATACCAAGTCCAGCTTCGGTCAGGCGAAAGTCTGGCAAGTTTCAGTGGAGGTTTGACGGCGGTCAAACAGTTGACCAAAAAAATTAATATTTTTTGAAATG
>CATIWJ010299357.1:0-11570 GCA_949640765.1 Croton laevigatus
GGCGCGGCATAATAATGAAAAACTGAAGCACCAAATAGGATATTTGCCGTCTCCCTTACCCATTTAACCAAAATTGGGTCGCGATTTTGGTCGTCGGCAAGCTCTGGGTTTTAAGTCATAACTTTTGATTCCAGTGGCCAAATCCGACGATCCACCTATGGATCTCTTCGTCTTGACGACGTCGACCTGATGGTGGTCTTAGATCGGACGGAAGTTGATTTTAGAGAGAGAAAATTAAGGTGAAAGGTGGCTGGTTAATAACCCAGTTAACCAAATTGACCCTGCCAGATTTTGCTCCTCCGGTGACCATTTTCGGATTTTCTTTAGTCAAAACTGATCACCAAAATTCTAGGAGTGGTTTTATGGTGTTAGATTTTAGAAACTATGGATGGATTATTTTTGGAAAAATAAAACATATTTTTACTTAGGTTTTTAAGGTTAAAAATGGTTTTCATGGCCTTCCTTTTATAGGCCAAACTAATTTGTTTTCTTACTCATTTCATAATCACTTGTAATTTTCTATTTATCAATCATGTCTGCTATTTAATTAAATTATACACCAAAAGTCTTCATCTAAATTTGTTTGTTTTTACATTTTTCTACTAATTCACATGATTTTATTTGCCATTTGATTAAAATCTTAATCAATTCTTATCATAATTTGTCCCTTAATTATTCTGTAAATAATTGGTGAATTTGCATTTAATTTAACTTAAATTACACTTAATTTGAATTTCATTTACATGGGTTTGTATTTAGTATATAATGGTTTATCATTGTTTATTGGTTTATTATATATTTACTAAAGGTTTATGAGTTTAATATGTGATTACGGTGGTATATTTACTAAAGGTTTATGCTTTCTCTTACTTGTTGTCGATAAAATCCATTGACTAATATTAATAAGCAAAATTCATACTTAACTATATTTATTTATATATATATCAGTCTAATATCTTTTTTTACAGTCCGTAAATTTAATATGAAAATTTTCACTTAATCTAATATTATTACGATTTAAACCTTTATTCAAGAATTATAATTTTTCGGCTGTTACAGCTAGTGTGGATTTATTACTCCATTTTATAGCTAGAGCTTGAACGGGCAGGTGGGAAGAAATCAAAGCTTTGGGTAGACAAAACTTTGGTTGGGTTGCAGGAAAAGGTCTGCCATGGTATTACAAATCTTCAAATTGCTCTAACCAAAAATATTGATGAGGGTATTTTAGGCATTATGAAAACCATTATAAGTGTAAATGAGATGGAAAGAAGAGTAAAATTAGACTGAATGACTTTCTATTGGATGGAAGTAGTCTTAGGCCTCGCCAAAAAACGGTTCTAGCAGTTAGAACCTTCGGTTTGGAACTGTGAAGAACCATACTGTAACCTTGAAGAATCGGAACCATGGTAATATGATTCGGTTCTACTTCCTAAAAATTAGAACCGTAACTGTTTTTAAATCAGGGAGCAAGAACTGGCAGTTAGAATCATTGGAACCCGCGATTAGAATAGACGGTTCTACATAATTCCTGACTGTTTTGAATTATTAGTGGAACCAAAAGTTCTAACGGTTAGAACCAACGGTTCTACACGGTTAGAACCGATGGTTCCCAACGGTTCTAGTAGAGTTTACCGATTATTTTAGTCAAAATTTTACGAAAATATCCCTTACAACAAAAAAAAAGTGATAAAAGGCTAGTTTTAGGGTTATTTTATGGAATTCAAGGTTTATGGGCATCTATAAATAGGAAATAATGTGATTTTTTCAAATCACACTACTCTTTTCAAACTCTCTCTAATCTCTTCTACTACTACTCATAATTATAATTTGTGTCATTGATTTTTTTTTCCATCTTCTTACTTAAATAATCTCAAAGTTCCAACTTTTTTTTTCCCATCCTCTCATTTAAATCTCATTTAATCTTCAAACACAAAGGAAGTTGCCCAAAATACTATTAGTTCTTCAAGGAGAGCAAAGGGAAAAGCAAGGCAAGGTACTATTTCTCTTCTATCATAGGATTGACCTTTGATGCAATATTCTCATTTTGTTCAAGAAGGAGCCGAAATTTTGACTCCAAGAGTCCCAACCCAAGATTCAGATTTAAATGATCTGCCGCCCCCAGTGTCAATCCTACTCAAGAGGTAGTAATTCGCATAACAAGAATTAGTTCCGACATTTATATTGTTCATTTCAAGAAAGTCCATAAAGGATAAAAAAAATTATGATGGAGTTTGCAACTATTGTGGAGTGACATACAAATACAAGGTTGGAGGAGGCTATGGAAGTTTTTGGAAACACATGGAAACCAAACATCGGACAAAATTAGGAACCGATAAATAGCAAACTCAAATTTTCGGGTACACTTCTAATTCTTCTTCTTTATTCAAATATTCTGTAAACAAAAAAGCAAAAAAGATGAATTAGCTAAAATGGTGTGTAGCGAGCGTTTGTCATTTAGGTATCGTTAGGTTTAGAGATTGGGAGGAGCTGATAGCTGATACTTACTCAACAGCTGCTTCTTAAGTATTTGGTAAAAGAATTTTTTAAGAGCCAATAGCTGTTAGAATTCCAAAAGTGCTACTGATTCCAATAGCTGGTGGATGAACCTTTTCACCAACATCTCTATATATTTTTTTATTAAAAGACATAAATAACCTAAAATGAATAATCATCTAAATCATTTAATGCTCTTTTTTTTCAAATGTTTCACAACTCTACTTTATTATTATTATTAGCTAAAATAATTTTTGCTTGCATCCTATAATTATTGACAATATTTATAGTTTGCTATTCAATAATTGTGAGTGTTTAGGAATTACTAATATTTTAATTATTTTTAGTTTTATTTTTATCTTTTTTAATTTAATAGAAATATATTTTTATTTAAAAATTTTTAAATTTAAATTTATTTGAAAATATGCCCCCTACTGGTCATTTTACATAATAACATCAATAACATACTATATTTTTACCAAACACTCATTATTTATCAGCTACAAGCTACCCGCAATAGCTACCAGCTACTAACTATCCGCAACAGTTATCAGCTGCCTGAAACCGCTAAACTAATCAGGCCCTTAGTAACAATCAGTAAAGAAAAAAAGTTCAATAAAACCCAAAAAACATAGGAAAAAAAAATCTTCAAAAGGCATTTTGGAGACTTAAGTAGTGTTTTTAGGCCTAAAAACTGTACTTTCCAAAAAGTAATTATAATAGTCATTCTAACACCCGTAAAAAAAGTTATGTCCAAAACCGTTTCTATCGATTTCTACCGATTAAAAACAAATCAATAACAAATAGAAAGTGTTCGATACATATCAATACAATCAATAACCGTTAGAAAGATAAAAAAAAATGTAATTAATAAACATCAATAAGAATCAATGAAGATCAATCAGAATTAATAAAGGTAAAACTAAATCAACAACAAATGAAAAATGTTCAATACATGTAAATAATTTCAGCAACCATTAGTAAATATCAATAAAACTCAGTCAATAAACATCAGTAAAAATCAATAACAATTAGTATTAACCAATAACATTCAATAAAAATATCCAATTAAATATAATTAACAATCAATAAAAGTTTTCAATAAAACTTTACAGATCAATTAAAAAATTCAATAAACTTCAATAACAATAACAAATTGTCAATAAATTAACGTCAATAGCAATAAATAATAATTAATAACAATCAATGGTAATTTATAAAAAAAATAATATAAATCAATAAAAGAAATCAACAAACTTCAGTAACAATCAATAACAAATAAAAATTTCCAATTAAATATAATTCAATACGAATCAATAAAAAAAATTCAATAGACTTCACAAATAATAAAAATAAATAAAGGTAAACACAAATTAGTAAATGCAAAGAAAAATTAGTAAAGGTAAATACAAATCAATAAAAAAAAAAAAGGCTAGGTCATCTTCTCCATGGCATAAATGTCTCTAGCTGCAGCCCATCACTAAATTTTAAACTATAATGAAATCTCACAAAATATCTTGATTTGTAGATTCCAAATATGATCTTACTTTCTCTCCACTCCACCATATTTAGTTGAAGAATATAAAAAAAATAGTTTGTTTTTCTCTCTTTGGTCATTAGAAAAGGGTATTGGTTAGGGCAGACAACTACATCAAATTAAAATTTTTGAAGAGAGATTGCAATGATACCTTTTGATTTTGCAAACAATAATCAGAAGACCTCAAAGTTGGAAAGCTTCAACCATGGAAACTTAAAATGAAAATTTCCACTACTCCAGACATTTGGGGTTGCTATTAGGGATGGCAACGGGCAAGTATCCGTGAAAATCACTACAGCTCATTCTAAATCTGTTTAGCATTATTCATGTGAAATTCACAAAAATTTTTCATACTCCTTACCAAATCCATCCCAAATACATTTATTACTATTGCGGGTACCCATTTAATAAAATTGTAGCTGTTTAAAAATATTAAAATTATAAATAATTGAAAAATATAAATAAAATTTTAAGTTTTCCAGTCATGTAAAAGTACAACAATTAATTATTATAAAAATAGAAATACAACAACAGTCACAATTAATTAAAATTCAACAAACTTGAATTTTTTTATTTTTTTTCCTTATTAAATACTTTATATTTTATGGATAATGGGGTAGTGGTTACATGTATCCGTCTCAATCCGTGAAAATTAAACGGGTTTGGTTTCGTGAGTACCCGTGACTGAAAAACTAAATACGTACCAAATCTGCGACGGATAGTAAAATTACATCCCAAATCCATTTATACATTATCCTAATGGGTTTTAGCAGATTTGGTCAGGCGGATACCCTCGAAAAACCGCCCTGCTGCCATCCCTAGTTGTTGTTGGTGTTCATGAAATTTGGATTTGGATTTGGTGGTGGTTTGGTCGTGGGAGGTGGTTTGGTCCTGTGTGGTGGTGACATATTCCTCCATGTTCACGTTTTCCATCCTAAGTAACTTACATATTTTTTTTTAAATTTTTTTAATTTTTTAATATTAATACATAAATTTTAAATAATAATAATATAAATTATAAATGAGGAGCATATATGTAAAAGTAAAAAAAAAAAAATTGCTATTTTATTAATATTAAAACTCAAAGTGAACTCATAAAGTGAGCTATTTTGTATAATGTCTCTATTTTTAACTAACTAAACATGTTATTTACTACATTTATGCAATATTATACTATTTACTCCATTATAAATTTCAGAAGTTACTTGCTTGTTTCTCAGGGGAATAGCTTTCTTGCAAGAGAGGGACTTTTTGAGTAGAATTATGGTCCTCTCTCGATAATTCTTCGTTAGCTTTTCCCCACATCACAGTGTAAAATCCCATTGATATTACTATAGCTCCGACAATACTGCAATAGAGAAAGATGCAAATTAATTAATTTTAATTTGTGAAACTCGTAAATCAAAGGGAATATTAAAATTGTATACGTACATCCCTAAATGGAGTGCATCACCAAGAAAAATGATACCCATAAAAGCTGCAATAGCAATTGAGAATGGCTTGAATATTGCTATGTATAAAGGACCCTTCAAACGCAATCCCCATGTATGAACAATGGTGCTATAGCATGGCCCAAAAGTTCCCTAATAAGAAACCTCAAACCATAAAGCTTGATTTTTTAATATATTGACTGATAGCTAATTTAATTTAAAATTTGACAGTCAATTCAAGTTCTTGACTTGTAATATAAATATAATACAATACAAAACATTTTTTGACACGTCTTATTATATATATATCAATCTAGTAGTGTAGACAATTCCATTTACAAAGGGCTCTTTGAAAGATTAACAAAATAGTTTTAAAGATTAAAGTAGTTATTTCAAAAATATTAAATTTTTTTATGGGAATTTTAATTTATGCACTTTAGTATCAGGTGGAAGGCAATTAACCATTTAAGCCAATGGAACCTTTTAAAGATATTAAATTCATTAATTCGATAAAAAATTCAGCTAAAAATAAATTTTAAAATTATAATCCATCCGTTTCAATGAAAAAAAAAAAAAGAACTTACTGAGTACAAAATAGCAACTAATGCTATGTTAGGTTTTAATAGCCAAGCATCTAACTTCTTTTCTGCAAGAAAACATACTGGAGTGGATATGATGGTCACACACAAGGTGTACACAAATGCCACCATTAGCTCTATTGGATAGATCTTCAAAATCTGAGCCTCAACCATGCACAATCAAATTAATAACTTTTATTTTCGTAAAACCATAATAATATTGGTCATTTTCAAACAAATTAATAAAAATAATTTTAAAAGAAAACTCAATTTATTCTTAATTTAAAAAATTCTATTCAATCTGAGTTTTCAAAAAAATATCATTTGATTTATATACCAAATTTGAGGTGAATATGTGTGGTATACCTGAACAATGCACCAAAGTGAATGAAGAAGGGATTGAGTAGCAAGCAAGAGGCCACCGAGAAGCCAATCGGACTTCTGTGAGGAACGAAGAACTGAAATAATTGGGCCTTTGTAGAAAACCACTACTAATGCTCCTGCGATTGATGCTATGGTTCCAATTATTTTAGCTTGTGTGCTTGACGTTCTTATTTTCAGCCTCTCCATCCTTTTGTAGCCAAAACAAACCAAACATTACGACTTTTAGATTTCTTCAAGTTTCAGTTTCTTTATTTTGTCACAAGCTAAACATAATTAGGACTTTTTACTTGTCATAATTTCAAATAGGTTATTTTCAGAAAAAAAAAAAAGTTACTGGTTCAGCTGTTTGTAATTATAACAATTAGTAGTGACTCATAGTTGATTCAAGTTCGTGTTTAGTAAAAATTTAGCAACATGATGTGAAATTACAAAAGAACTGATATAATATATCATTTAATTAATTTTCTAATAACTAATTATATATAATATATCATGTAATTAATTTTCTAACTAATTATATTATTTTATTTTATTTTTAATATTAGATATAGCTAGTATATAAATAAAATAGAGATTAAATAATAATACTATTATTATTATTATTTTAAAATATTATTATATTTAATTAATTTTTTTAAAACTATTATATTTAAATAATTAAAAATAATAATTTAAAAAATAATTTAATTTATAATTATTTAAATATAATATTGATTCAAGCATCAAATACCTAAACTCGCATTGAACCAAACCAACCAAGCGATAAAAAATCTCAATACTAAAATGAGCAGTTTTGAAACATAAAAGGATAAACATATTAACTTTGCTGTCTATGATTATAGTCATTAACAAGATAATTCAATGGAATCTTTCTTAATAATAATAATAATAATAATAATAATATATCCGTTCTAGAATTATTGAGACTTTTACTATTCACTTTCATTTTTTTCTATAATTTTCTTCCCATTCTACTCTAAAAAGTAACCACTCACATTCACTGAATATAAAAAGTAGACCCCACATACACTAAAGACAAATTACATCAACTACAAGACAAATGGTATAAACTCAAGAGTGGTGGCCTAATGGTGAGATAATGTCACCAAAAACCAAAGGAAGGTCCCACGTTCAAACCCTATTGGGGGTAACTAAAAGCAAAAAAAAAAAAGACAAATGGTATAATTATTCTAATTCAATAAAATGTACCAAAAATCTCAATTATTTAAGAACTGAATTTTACCCTAAAGTCTCAATTTTTTAGAACGGCTTAGTAATAAACCTCCGAAAATAGAAAAAAAAAAATAATAATAAGCAGAGTTTGTCGGAGATGCACCTGAGCAAAACTGCAAAGGCAAAGGTAAAAGCTGGAGTTAGGTTGCTCATGGCTGAAGAAAGAGTTGGGGAGCTGTATTCTATACCTTTAGTTCCCACTATTTGAGCTAAAAAACTTAATTAATCAAACCCAAAAAAAAAAAAAAAAAATTAAAAACTCAGAGATACAAACAAAAATAACGAAGAATATATATAATCATATGATAATTAATTACCCAATAAGTGCAAGAACAAAAATTCTAGAAAGAAGAGGCAACTTCATCAATGAAGGCACATCTGCTCTGCAATATATATATATAAGCAATAGCCAATTTAGTGATATAATAAAAAGTTAATTTTTTTTTTCAAACTATTATTGGATTGGAAATATGAAAGAAAGACCTGTAAAAGATGGAGGGGACTGGACTGAGAAGAAGAGTACCGATTGCATAACTATAAACTATAAAAACATAATAACTCATCCCCTTCAAAGATGCTGCTTTGAATAAAGTGTTTATTCCCACGTTTGTAATTTCTGCAGACACCATTGCTATAAAAAGAAGCAAGTCTGTGTAAAAATTTCTAGAACTCATTTCTTTGTTTTTTCTTTGCAGCAGATCTGTTTCTCCACTTATGTCAGTGGCAGATGATATGAAATAAAATATTTGCCAAATGAAAAATAGCTACAAACTGATGTTTATAATTTATACACACAACCTGAATTCACACGCCTAAAAGAGTAGAAATTTTCGTTGCATAAAGTGGGGTGGCCACCGCTAAATGCTTTGCCTAATTTCTTGCCCCCCAATCCAAACATGTAGAAGAGACAATTTATAAATTCAATTCAAACCATGAGATTTTTCTTGTTCAAATGATACCGACGGGAATGACAATTACAGATACACGTGTTTTGGTCCACTCCAATATTAAAAAACTAATAATTTTTTTCCCATAAAATTATATTGCTTATGTAAACATCTTACATGGGATTTTTTTCCAAAATAGTGGCCTCCAAAAATAAAATATTTTTGTAAATATCAATTAATTAAAGGGATATTTACTCTTGGATTTGAGTTTTGAATAAATCTATTCTTGGATTTGAGTTTTGAATAAACCTACTCTTAAGTCCCTATGTTTTAAAAATTAGGCAATGAGATCTCTTAGTTTTGTTCAATTATACTATTAGGTCCTCTATCAAAGTTTTTGTCAAAAATCTGTTAGCAAACATTACTCAATACTTTTTATACTTTTTCCCAACATACCCTTTTTAAAATAATTATTTTTCTTAATAATACTGTAATTAATTTTGATTTGAAAGGGCATTTTCATCTTTTCAATACAAACTAGCAGAAAAATAAATGGTTTTTGGATGGAAGGACCTGTTAGCTAGTTTTATGGAAATTAAGCGATCTCTTGGCCTAATTTTTAAAGTACAAGGACCTGAGAGTATATTTTTCCAAAATTTAGGGCTCTTAGAGTAATTCTATCTTAATTAAATTAATTACTTATTTAACTCCATTTATTTTAAATTTTTATTTAATTCAAACTAAATATACTTTTTGGTTTTTATAATTAAAATTTGTAAGGACTTTTTGAAAGAAATTTTAGTTATTTAAAAAAAAATTAATAATATTGGAACCCACTTGATGCAATGTACAATGTTAAAGAAAACAATGAAACAAATAAAAATTATGAATGGGATTGTTTATGTGTCCCAGATTCAAGGAGATGTGCTTTAAGCCCGATTCCCACGTACCAAATAAAACTCTTTGTTTATAATATAAAATTTAAGGGTAAATTTCATCCATAGTACCTGAACTTTGAGGGTTCTTTCATAAAAGTACCTGAACTTTAAATTCTTGATATAAAATAGCTGAACTTTGAAAGAATTTGCAGAGAAATCATTTTAATCGATTTGTAGGTTCCAGCCGGTTTGCTTGATGACGTGGCACCTGACATGTCAATTATCAGCCTCGGCTTAGAGGCAGTGCAATAAGTGCTACAGAACAGACCCCCAAATTTAGAGGGCCCCCAAAAATTTAAAAAAAAAATAAAATTAGGGCACATGAATTTTCCCCTGCTGTCGCTGATCTCAAACTCTCTTTGATTCCCGCCCTTTCCCTCTCTTCTCCTTCTTCAACCTCTTCTTACCTCCATAAATTTTCTACATTTCTCCCCAAACCCTTCATACCCACCCATTTCATCTTCTCAGTTTCTTCCCATTTTAGGACCTACTACATATCGCAGAGGTGTAGATGGGTATTCATCATTTTGTTTTATTCTCAATTTTTTTATTTATTTAAATTTTTATATTTTTCTTTTTGTGTGGTGAAGTTTCAGTCTTTACTTGCCTTTTCAGCTTCTTTTAGTTTTGGTTCTGGAATTGGCCTGGTCCAGCAAGAGAGCTGTTGGTGCAACATTTGCTTGTAAAAAAAGATGACCAGAAGCTATTGTTGGATCTTCAACAGAGAGTTTTAGGAGGTAAATATGTCAAGTTGTGATTAATTTGTATATTGGGCTAATATTTTGTTTCTATGTCTACATTCCACTTTTATTTTTTTGATTGCTATGGGTACCATTTTGTGAGTTAAAGATTGAATTTTTAAATGTTCATTTATGAGATGTTAGGTAATATAATATGGTTGCAGCTATATTTGAAAATATGCCATTGTTGGCATGGATGTTTGTAATTATTTGATTTTGTCAAGTTTCATATTATTGTAATTCCTTGCCAGTTAATTGATTTTACTTCAAAAATTGGATTCCTTTATTGCTGCTGTTTTGATGATACGATCTCTTTTGATGCTGCCCATAGGTTAGTTGGCTGTAAGCGAAAAGTGTTACTTTGTAGTGTGTTTTTTTCTTATTGACTTAAAAATGGGTGTATTTTCTTATTCCTATCTAGTATGATCTCAAGCTAATTGATAGGTTCTTATTTTTGTACTATAGTTTTGATCACTTAGAGAGGAATAATGCCGCGTAAACCTACAAGCCGATCAACAATGACTCATGATACTTTGAATGATGGATGGCATATAACTACTTAATTGTGGTGGATCCCTTTGCTCCCAATGCCCAAGTTTTAAGTTTTTCTTTGATTCTTTGGTTAAATTGAAACCTTGCTTTGCCTTCTAATAATGCTTCCCACCCGAAAATATTTATCTGGTTACGACAAGTGTAAGGGAAAAAAAACTAATTACAAAGTTAATTAATTCTCAAAGAGAGGCTCTTGACAAATATGTTGTAAAAGAATCTCAAATTCCTGCTGAAAATCAACATGTTGATTCTGAAAATGTTGAGATTGATCTTGGTGATGCTGAAATTTTGGAAACGAATGATAATACTAATCTCCCTGACATTTTTGATCCAAGATCATGGGATGGTCTTGATTATAAAATGATTGATTTGTTAGTGAAAGGTCCTACAAGGGATTATTCCATTGTGAAAGGGCCTAAAGATAAATTTTTTAGATGATTTTCTGATAAATTATATTCTAGAGTTTAATTAGATGGAGAGAAGTGTGATAGAGATTGGCTTGTTTACTTAAAGAAGATTAATAAATTATTTAGCTTTTGTTGTAAAATATTTAAAAAAGGGATGGGTAAAGGTCAATTAGCAAATGAAGGCTTCGGAAATTGGGCACACGTTGGTGTGAGACTTAAAGAACATGAGGCAAGTTTGGAGCATGTTAGGAATATGACAACTTGGTATGATTTGCGTGCAGGATTTGAAATTAATCAAATTATTGACAAAGAAATTCAAAGGCTAATTGAACAAGAAAAATATCATTGGAAAAACGTCTTGGAAAGAATTATTTCAATTGTGAAATTTCTT
>CATIWJ010299413.1:0-14072 GCA_949640765.1 Croton laevigatus
TACTGAGTGAATTTCTCAGTGGCACAATATTGATTTGAATGAGATTTCTATTGGAAAACAGTCTGTTACATTAGTTTCAATTTTTATATTTTCCTTTTAGCCATTTTGACATTGGATCTGTTTTGGAAACAGGTGATTGTGTCCCTTGGAAGTGGACCATGGGATCAGCTATTTGGTGGTGGAAACTCACCGGCCTTTGCTGTTGGAGGTCTTGCTGCCTTTGCTGGTGGGCTCATTGCAATTTTGGGTATTCCTCGATCTGGTCCTCAGAAGCCGAGGGTCCTCCCATGAGGTAACATTTTGAGCTTATTTTTTGGGACAATAATCCATAGACAAATTATGTGAATTGTCAAAAAAGAAGCGAGAATTCGTAATAGCTGCTTTTGTATTATAAATTAATAATAAAAATGTTAATTTCTTGTGTTCCTTCTTATGGATTTTTTATTTTTTTTGTTTTTCACTCCTTTTCTGTTATGCAAATCAGTGGAAGAATTGTAGCGATGTCATCAAATTGGTTGTCAGCATGGTGTTTGAGCCCATTCTGAGCAGAAGTTGCTTTTATCTGCAAAGTATGATGATGATGATGAGCCAGAGCTTCTTGAAATCATGCAATTTTTTTGGAAGTTTAGGGGAACTGGTTAAAATTCAGAGAGGCCAACTGAATCGTCAGCTGTAGTTAAAAAATAGTAAGAGTCCAGATGCAAGGTATAAGTTATGCTTGCAATACACCCTACAACCGAAACATTTGATATTATTAGAAAAAGATGAAAAAAATAGAGCTCTTGTTTGTAAACAATGTTCACACGTGTCGTATAATTGCGAGATTAGTATCATAATTGTTGTTAGTGAATGATGGGTGAAAATTTTTTATCTGAGTGAAGAATTTCCTCCAATGAAAATAAGCCTGCCTGCCTGCCGGCCTGCTGCTTTGGAAAAGTGGATTGCTGGACTGCTTCCTTTCCAACGAGATAAGTTGCCGCTGATTGTGATTTATTCCATGTATGAGAAAAAAAAAAAAAAAGAAAGAAATTTATCCCAAAAAAAAAATAATAATAATAATAAAATACAAAAGGAACAGGATAGGAAATGTTTTGATTGGAGGTCGGTAGTCCAGAGCATGATGATGCATTGGAATGGACGAATCTCTTGCATTTTTTGTGCCATAATTTGCTGTATGAATGCGAAACTGTGGCTGGTGCCATAAGTTAGTATGTATATGAGTTGTGCTGATGGAAACCTTGATGGGGACATTCCTTTTGTGCGTTGATATTTCAATAAAGTTCAATTGATTTTTATGGAACTTCGTCTTTATTACTATTTTGTATTCCCATACTAATAAAATTTTTATATTACTAATATATATGTATACATATATATAGTGCTTGTGTCTGAACCTTGGAATAAATTCTTGTTTTTATTGCACTTATCCGTATCTATGAAAGCCTGTTATTGCTTTCATTGCCTCCATCTCGATGCAGTGCTTTTCTGTCGAGGAATACAGAATCATTGAGAAAAAAATTCCAGACTCTACGGTGCAAATTGTTGAAGCGTTCTTTGTTATGGTTCAGTCTTGAAAAATCAAAATAAGCAAGAGGAATTACCTTCAATTAAAAGAAAATTCTATGCCAAACTGGCGGAATATGCATTTTTATCATATTTTCTTTGAATTTCTTCTCTTGCTGGATGATAATATTTTATAGTAAATAATATATGCTTAGAATGTATAATGCAGATTATTTGTTGGCATGTGAGAAAAAGAAATATTAGGAAAAAGAAGAAGTGAGAATATAATTCGATAATGGGGACATGTAGTTAAGCAGGTAAGGCGATGGAAATGGCATGAATATTAGTAGACAACTCGAATCCAGCTACAAACATAAGAGCATGTTGACATGTGTGGTTATATTATAGTATCCCCTACCAGTGACCCTTCTACATCTTCTTCTTTCTTAAGCTTTTTTCATCAAATTGAAAAGAGAAAAAAAAAAAGAAGAAAGAAAGAGGCAAAATGAGGAGCATAGAATCTCTGGAATTTGTTCTTTCATTAATGTCAAATCCTCGAAGGTCTTGTCGCTTTTGCAATATCCTTTTCCTCCATTGAAACTTGCTTGCTTTTATTACTAAAAAATTTGTATATAATAGTACCAAGAAAATTTGCAAAATTTTCCATAATGCAATCTCAAACTCAATGTTAAAAAAAAGACAAAAAGAAAAAAAAAAAAGGAATTTGTGATTGACAGTAGGCAGTAGAAGTAGTGAAATGAATGGCATCAACAAACAGGTGAACGTGATCCTCAAAATTGTCATTTTCTTCTGCTACAAACTGTTGGAATCTTTACGTTCTGTTAACTCCGTTTCCCCAATTAGAAAACAGAATGCTGAATTCCAAATTTTTATTACACTCACTAATTCTTATTTTTTGGCATCATTTCCATTTCATGACTCGTACCTCTCATCTACAGCAACTTATTGAGCTGGAGACACATGGAATCTGACATGGTCGGTATGGACTTCAGAAGTAGCAAATTTTATTCACAGTAAAACACTATAAACACTTCCGTTTCTCCTCCAACTTGTTCTGTTCTGTAATAAAACCCTCAAAATGCTAAACTGTTTATTCTATTCTGTATAATAATAATAATAATAATAAAAAGGATTGTGGAAGATGGTGAAAGTGATGATGGAATGAGCGAAGACAGAAGCAAAGGTCTCTCTCCTACAGAGAGACAGAGTGATCTGTGTTGTGAAAAAAGGAATACAAAGTAAATGGTTACAAGTGGAGCACGTAATGTCTGTTTCCTTCCATCTGCCTCTTCTCTATACGCCCATCTTCCCCTCTTCCGATTCTTATTTTACAATTAGTATTAGTGGTCCCTTTTTCCCTAACCATTTTTTTTATTTCCCACAGTACACCTAACTCCACATTCAATCTTATTGCTTGCTCCTCCCTGGAATGGATAGATAACCCCTTTTCTTCAATACCCATTTTCAATTTTTCTATATAAATACAACTGAAATATATAAATAAAATGAAAGTTGGGTTTAAGCCAAATTCTGGTACTAGTATTAATTGTTTGTTTGTTCCCCAATTCCCATAACACGGAAATAGAAAATAATAACAATATACAGTAAACGGACCTTTTGAAAGAAAGCTGTATGGTATTATAAGGTACGTCTGATAACAGTATTCCCATTGTTTTTTTTTTTTTTAATATATATAATTTTCAGCTTTCTGATGAATTGATAGTTAGATAAGATGGTCCTGTAAATAATGAACATCCAATTTAAAGTGGGAAAGGAATTTCACTGTTGGAATAGGAAAAGTATCTTTCTATATTTATCTATAAATTGCAGAAAGTTCAGTTCATTTTTTTCCAATAATAAGAATTAATGAAATGGAATAATTTTATAATGTGATATGGGATCTTCATCTTTAACAAAATCTCTGCCAAGCCATCTCTGTTTACGCTTTCTGAAGAAAGAAACTCCACCACCAATTGCATTATCTATATAGTATTTAATATTAATGCTCACAGCCAAATTGAAATTAATAGCCAAAAACAGATGGGGCCTTAGAACCAGAAATTAACACAACCTTTGTCACCTCTGTAATTGGGCAAATGGTCAAGAGTATGTTCTCATGTTTTGTGGATTATAAATTGAAGGCATCACATGGGTTGTTATTGTTCTTTCTTTCTTTCTTTGCATGGCTGCTGCCTAAGAACATGCAAACGTTTTCTTTGCATATTGCTAGAGAATATATACATATAAACATGCCATTATCAAAAAAACAGAAAAGAAAATATACCCATTAATATATATATATATATATATGTATTGGGGTCCTGTCATTTCAACAAGTAGGATATGGAATTTGCTTCTCCCACTAGCCACTACTACTCTAAAAGATAAACTTGTTTAATCTTTTTCATACATACATACAGAGTTAAATTAGTAATAGTAATTAATTAAATTATTAAGACCTAATTTATTAGGGTCGATAATGAATTAATTAAAACATTATTCACACTTAAAAACAAACAAAATGCCAGAAAGTGATCCCATTATTATCAATTATTAGACAGGATTGATGGTGTAGCATGTAATGGCGGTTGAAAAATATTAATAAAACAGCTATAAAGCTCCTATTTCTCTAATCAAAACATATAAATAAATATACATGAAGATAAAAGCAACATGAAGAAGAATTTTAATTGAAGTGACTAACTTCTATGGATATTTATTTACTTAGTTGAGTTTAGACAGTGAAAAGGAGAGGCCCAGCAAGCCCCTCCCCTCCCTTCTTCCCCCTTTTTCACTGCATTCTCTCCCAAATCTTGACACGTTTCTTTGAACCGAGTGGGAACCACTGAGTTCAAGTGTGTATATATATAGGAGTTCTTTCTGCCCTTTCCTTCCCAAGAATCCCCATTCATTTTTCTCTAAAACAAAACAAACTACGCCTCTCTCCCTCACTATACGAGAAGTTTTATTATTACTATTATATCTATCCATCACCATAATAACATAACGTTATCTTTGTTTTGTTTTTCTTTTTGTATTCTTTTATAAAATAAGTATATATATATATATATATATATCCACAAGAAGATATAGTCTACCTTTTCTGTCCTTGTTCTTAATATGTGTAACGCAAAACCTTCTTCTCCTTCCTCATTTCTTTGTAAATATAATTCTTTTCTTAATCCCAATACCAAAACATCCATGGATGATGGCACTGATGAACTACATAGATGGCCTACCCCTTCTGAGGTAATAAATAATAATAATAATAATGATAATAATAATAATAAATTCGAAAAAAAAAATAAATGTATTTATATATTAATATCAAAATAATCTCATTAAATAAAATACATTAATTATTATTATTATTACTGATGTTATTGTTTTGTTTGCATTATTATTATTATTCAGGTTTTAGAAGAAGTCAAATCTATAGGAAAAATCTCAGGCCCAACAACAATTACTGGTCTTATTCTATATTCAAGAGCCATGATCTCCATGCTTTTTCTTGGCTATCTTGGCGAACTCGAGCTTGCTGGTGGGTCTCTCGCAATTGGGTTCGCTAATATAACCGGTTACTCTGTTATCTCTGGACTTGCCATGGGAATGGAACCCATTTGTGGACAAGCATATGGTGCTAAACAATGGAAAATTCTTGGCTTAACACTCCAAAGAACTGTTCTTCTTCTTCTTTCCGCTTCTATTCCCATTTCTTTCATGTGGATTAACATGAAAACAATTCTTTTATGGTGTGGTCAAGATGAAGAAATATCTTCCATTGCTCATACTTTTATTCTTTTTTCAATTCCTGATCTTTTCTTTCTTTCTCTTCTTCATCCTCTTCGAATTTATTTAAGGACTCAAAGCATTACATTGCCATTAACTTATTGTTCTGCTATCTCTGTTCTTCTTCATGTTCCTTTAAATTTCATCCTAATCGTCCATTTCAAGTTGGGTATTTCTGGTGTTGCTATAGCTATGGTTTGGACTAATTTAAACATGTTTCTCCTCCTTTTTTCCTTTATTTACTTCTCTGGTGTGTATAAGGATTCATGGGTTTCTCCGAGCATGGATTGTGTAAAAGGTTGGTCTTCTTTACTTGCTCTGGCGATTCCAACTTGTATTTCTGTTTGTCTCGAATGGTGGTGGTACGAATTCATGATAATGCTATGTGGGCTTTTGGTAAATCCAAAAGCTACTGTTGCTTCAATGGGTGTTCTAATTCAAACTACTTCTTTAGTCTACGTTTTCCCTTCTTCACTCAGCCTTGGTGTCTCCACAAGAGTTGGAAATGAATTAGGGGCTAATCGACCCACCAAAGCTCGCATTTCGATGATTGTTGCATTGGGTTGTGCAATTTGTTTAGGCCTTTTAGCAATGCTATTCACTACTTTAATAAGACATCAATGGGGGAAATTCTTCACTAGTGATGCTGAGATCCTTCAACTTACAGCAATTGCATTGCCAATTGTAGGCTTATGTGAACTTGGGAATTGCCCACAAACGACTGGCTGTGGTGTTCTTAGAGCAAGTGCTAGACCAACTGTTGGTGCTAATATCAATTTGGGTTCTTTCTATTTGGTGGGTTTCCCAGTTGCAATCTTAATGGGTTTTGTGTTCAAATTTGGGTTTGCCGGATTATGGGTTGGGTTACTTGCTGCTCAAGCCTCTTGTGCTAGTGTTATGTTTTATGTGTTATGGAAAACAGATTGGAAAGTTGAAGCACAGAGAGCAAGAGAGCTTACTGAAGCTTCAAATTCTTCTTCTGCTAGCTCTTCTTCTTCTTCAATATTACCGATATCATCAAAAGAGGGAATTAGTAAAAATAATAAGAAGAGAGCTACTAATAATGTTGAAGAGATATTGAGCATTAATGATGAGCTTGTGAAGTCAACTTCACTTGAAACTGACCCTCTTATATCAACAACCACTGAAAAATATTAATTACAAGTCCACTTGATCCCCCCACCACCATTTTTGCCCCACTCTCGAGGAACTTAATTATGTGCCTTTTTATTTATTGTTAGACTTTTACTACTATTAATTTCTACTTGTACTCTACAAATTAACATTTCTTTTTTTTTTTTATCTTTTTTTTTCTCTTTCTCTTTGTTTGTAATATTAGAATTAGAGTAATATACTATTCCCATTATTTTATATATATAATTGTTCATGAAAAGAAAAGAGAGAAGAAAGACGAATATAAGAGAGATGGAGAGAAGGGAAAAAAAGGGTTATGGTGTCTGTTGTTTTAAAAAGCTTAGCTTTCTTCTTGTTGTTCCCTTCCTTATTAGGTAACCACCTTGACTACCTAAAATGGAAAATTAGCATAATACCTTCTAAACGTTCCCAAAATCTTGTCCTTTATTCAACAATACTCTCTTAATTAATACTAATAGTTTCTTTTTATATTATACAATAATTTTTCTTTTTTCCAACATTGAGAATGGAATCTATTACTATTTATTGAATAAATACTTTCCCTTTGTATATATATAGTTCTAACATTAAGGGGTTTGCTTTATTTTATTTTCTTGGGATATAGTATAGCCTATAGGGTAGGAAATAAAAAGAAAAAGAACAAAAATTTATACCCTTTTTTTTTTTTTGTTCTCCCTTTTAGAATTTTATAAGCTTATTAGCAAAGTAATATTTTAATGGTTATAGTTTGAACTTTAATTATTTTATAAACTAATTAAAATTAATATGTCTTTTTCAATTTTGGTTTGATATTAATAATAAATCAATGGGAAAGTGAAAGTAAATATTGAAGAGGTAAATGTTAAAAATAAAAACAATGAAGAAAGAAGATGACAAGAGAAAGGATACAGTAAGAAAAGAAGATAATGGATATGCAGAACAGAGAAGAGAAGTGTCTGTTGGAGCGCGGGGGCCCTGTTTCTAACTCAACATACAAAATCCACCTATTATTGCCTCTGTCTACTTCTCAGATGACATTTTTACTCTGCTGCCCCACCACCACCCTTCCTTTCTTTATTAACATTTTTCATTTCTAATTTCCGCCATGGTTTCAATTTCATGCACACATTTTGTAAAAGAGAAGTGGGTGTCCCATCCCATTCATTTGTTTTATTTTAGTGGTACACGTTGGACCATATAAGTACAAAAATGTAGGAACTTCTGACTGTAACTATTTTTTGGTTATAATATGTATGTGTACATAGTGCATTGCGAGCTATTTATCTTATCTTTTTCTTTATCTATCTAGCTAGCTTCCTACTACCTAACAATGTAATATTCCTATGCGTGTTTGTAAATTTGTGTGGTGTTTGTTTACTATATTATCATCTTCCGATACTTACAAAATGAATAAACAAATAAGGATAAACCTTTCAACACATAAATCAAGATAAGCCGAAGTGGGTGAATCGAAATAAGAAGAAGAAGTAAAAAAAAAAAATTACTGCAACTTAGAATAGAGGATATGGAATGTATGATGGTAAATTAAAATTGATAGAAGCAAGCAAGTTGGAAGTAAAGACGGTCAGAGTTGGTAGCAGTGATATGCCGCAGTTTGGATAATTCCCTCCTCGCATTCCCATAATTTCCTTCCTTTCATTTTCACTATTGTACTATATCAAATTTTGGTAGGGGTCCAACTTTAAAATTTTTTAACCTTTTTTTCACTGTAAACCTTTGTCTGCACTTGCAATTTTGATTTTTCTCTTTTTTTTTCCCTCTAAATTTGCATTATCTGTGACTGTAATCTAAATCCATTTTGAATTTTACTACTTGTATATTATATTATATCCTCCAAAATGTTTTTTCTTTTGGGGATGTCTCTCTATATTCATTTGAAGTTTTACTAATTGTATTTCAGATTTTTATCTACACATTCAGTGTCCACTATTTTAATCTGCAATATTGTTTCGTGATCTATGTGGGATTTCCACCTCAAGAAGCCGCACTACATGATTTACTTTTCTTTTTTTTTTTTTCAGAGAATATATGATTTACTTACTATTGAAATAAAATTCCCTTTTATTAAAAAAAAAAAAACAATTTGTCACAAACTTTTCAAAATTTGAGAATGTATTAAGGCTTATAAAAGTGCAAAATAACCAAATTAGTAATAAGTTAGGTTTAGCCAAGTCCGAGTGATTTCATGTCTAGACCATTTTCTCATTATGTCATATGTCAATTTCGAAATTGATTCTAAAGTCCATTTTCAATTTAGGTGGTAAGTATTAACATTTTAATATCGGTCAATGCTATGTCAACTTTTAACTAATTTTTCCAAATATTTTCATTCCTTAAAAATTTAATAAAATAGTTTAAACAAAATATTCATAGTTACTTGAATGACATCCATTTTTTTTCCCCAAAAAAACAGAAAATGCTTAACCTTTGATTCAGAAGGTAAAAATAAAAATTAATTAAACTAATACTTGTCAACGAGATTTAGCGTAACAGGCAATAAATAGCTAACTCCAAAGCAGTAGTATTCAAAGTTCGAACCAAAACTATTCATGTCGCCCTTTGATATATTTTTTGTTATTGAAAGAGATCATTTGACATCTTCTCAAGTTAAATAATTGATTCAAGTTATATATAGTTCTTATAATTTTTCTTTTGAGTAATGTTGTTTTCAGAGCATATAATATTAATATATTTATTTTTAGATAAAATTATGCTCATTGTAAGTTGTATAATTAACTAACAAAGAAAAGACAATTTTTTTTTCACATAGATATTTCTAATTCTAACCTAATTCTAAGGGGAGGGGGAGTAGGTGTCGAACCCAGTTAAATTAAAAAAAGTTCAGCACACCCTACCATTGAGGCTGATGCTTACACATAAAGAGAAGACAATTTTATCTTTAACAATTATTCGCTCTAATATTAACAAAATTTGTATAAAATCAACCGTCAATAATAATAATAATAATAATAATAAATTCTATGTATAAAAAGAAAAAAAAGAAAACGTATAGATGTAGGGTAACAAAGGCTGCAAGGAACAAAATCTAGTGTGCTTATTGTTAAGCTTGGAATAATTTATGGTGACTTCTCTTGTTTATGATTGGAATCTTCTAATAATCAAAAACCATCATTGTCGAACCAAAGCTTTATATCGAATAACTTTGTTCCACGTGTATTGAATAATAATCTGTTAAATTGTTGACGATAGATAATATGACATGTGTTTTCCAACTCAACCCTCCTTTTTCTTTAAATATTGCTACTCGACCCAATAGCATCATTTTTATAATTTTATGTGGCACATATAATAATAATAATAATAAACAAAACCCTTTTCTTGCAAATAAAATAAAAACAAAAACCGCCCCATATTAGAATTCCCAATTGGTGGAAAATAGTGGTTGGCTTGGTGCTGAGCAAAAAGAAACCCTAAAAAAGTAATATAGTATTTGTTTATGGTAATTAACAAAAAGAAAAGGCTCTAAAACTGGCATTGGGTATCTAATCCTTTTTACCCTACCCTTTGTATTATCTGAAAAATATGTCTTTTCAAAAACCAACCCATAAATAATATATATATATATAGAGAGAGAGACAGAGCAATTATAAAGTGCACCTTATCACCTTTGTTAGTGAGTGAGTGAAAAATGTGGCCACTACGTGTTTTACCATAACAAGTGTTGCAGGACCTTTCTCTTTACTTTTCCCATTTCTTCTTATTTTTTATTCCTTCCATGGCCGAAAGTCTTCATCTATCTACAATTAATGCCCATTTTTATTTATCTATTTAGTAGGTCAATTTAATTAAAACAATAACAATTAGTTAACCATCTTGTTGGAAATCATCATTGGTTTCGTGGCCATTTTTTTATATTTCTATCTTTCTTTTAGTCTCAAGTTTGAATATAACTACGTTAAAATTCGGTCAGAATAATTTTACCGCTCTTAGTGATTTTTGCCTAGTTCAGATTCGGATTAAACGGAATCCGTGATTTAGTTGGATAGTTTTTCTGTTTTTCTTTGGTTAATATATATTTCAAGGATTGACGACTAGAAATAATTAAAAGCTGCAAAAAATTATGAATTAAAACCAATGATTTTTTTTGTATTTATCTCTTCTGAAAAATAAATAGAAAAAAAAAAAAAAAAGACCCCACAAATATATTGTTGCCTGGCCTGAGTAATAGTATATCCCTGAAAAGCCTTCGGAGCCTAAAATTATTGCCTCTAGTGCGTTGTACTATCCATGTATCCCGCAGCCATTGCCTCCCCTACTACTACCCATTGTATATCGTGTACTCCATTATATATGCACATGCATGCATTTCATGCAATGTAATGTAATTTAACACTAATTATCAATTACCTCATGTTTTCTTCAATTAACTCATCTTAATTAGCTTAATTTGATTTTTATGTGTTTGTATTATACTTTTCAAAGATGCCGATTTCTACGGCATACAAAGTGGTCAGTCAGTCAATGCCGTAATGGCTTTCTAAAATAGAAGGGTCCCCCTTTTTTTTCCAAACATATAAAAGGGTCCCCTATTATATATACCATGGTTTTTGATAGATGTTGTTGCATGGTGGAATTTGTTGGACCATTTTCAATTAATTAATTACTTGTAAACTTAAATTTTAATTTATTATTCTATCGTTAATGGCATATGCACTGAGGTTGGGACCGACACATAATTCTGAAGCTTTTTTTTTTTTTTTGGTTGGGACTATTGGTACCACGTTAGAGGGAACAACTATTGTCATTTGTTGGGTTCAAGTTTCTGAATTTTGGTGCACTTTTTTTTTTTTCCATTACGGAAAAAAAAATTAAATATGAAACTTTTGGTTACCAATAATTTTTTTTTTTTAATGTCATTCAGTTTTCAAGTCTAAACCACGTGTGTCGAATAATCTGAATTCAGGTATTGCAGAAACCCATTAAGGGGTGATCTTTCTAATCCAATTTTTTTCATTCACAACCATTGGCTGGCTCAAGTCCACCTTCACCCAAAACTTTTCCAATATGCTAGCTTAGAATTTTATTTTTATTTTTTTAAAAAATTTTATTGACTTTGGCCTATAACTACTCAAATTCACCCATTTAAAATTCTTTTTATTTATTTATTTAGTATTTAATAGAGATCTAATAAATTTGTTCATCAATAACCAAATTATTCATATGTAAAATTTAATTTTTTTTTTGTGTTTATTGTTATATTCATTGTTTAATGAAATTTCTCCAATCAATTTAGTTGTTATCTTTTATATTTTTAGTTAATTTATCAATTGTTTTTATCTTTTTAAATTACACTTTATAAACAATATTTTCCAATCAATTATCATTTATATATAATTTGATGTTATAAAAATATAAATATTGTCTCTAACATAAGAAAATTTTATTTTAATTCAATGATGATGATGATAATAATAATAATAATAATAATAATAATAATGAGTTTTAAAATAAATATTAAAAAAAATATTATAAATTATTATTATTATTATTATTATAAAGTAAATAGCAAAAAATAATATATTATAACAAAATTTGATAATAAAATATAAATTAGTATTTTTTGTCTTTCTATTATCATTAGTTTAAAATTTGCCCACCCTGACAAGAATTTCTAGGTCCGCCCCTATTTACAACGCCAAGATTTGAATTATGAACCTTATTTAAGGAGTCTAACGTCTCATTATGTTAGGCCAATTCGCCGTTGGTGGTGACCAATATTTTTTAAATATTATTTTGATGTCAAAAAAAATACTAAAGTATATATTTTTAAATGTTACAAACGTAAATGGCAAATAATATATTTTAAGGTAAAGTCAAATAATTAATTATTCTAACTAACCACCCTTGATGATAGATAAGCCACGCCTTTTACCACTAAGCCAAAAACAACCCAAAAGATGAAACTTTTGAAGAAAAAATTATATGGAAACAAGTAGTTTTGAGTAATGTGTCTTTTTATGTGATTACACGTGGATGAAATATTAAGAGAACTAAGTTTAAAATGTGATGCTTGATTGCAAAATGCAAAGTATCTTGCTTTCAAGTATAGTATCAACAATTAAATTAAGTATATTTGAAAAAATAAAAACATATAATTAAGAAGAACTCTTTTTCAACTCTTAGTGATGTTTGACATTAATTTTTTTTTTTTTGTCTGTTTGTATTATCTTAGTGTTTGACTTTTGTAGGTTTGACCATTATATTGGTAGCTTAGCTGGTTTTCAACTACATTGACATTTCCTTCCTTCATTCTTATTTTGAACAACCAACTCATTAGAGAATGGAGCACCCATCCAATTAGAACGTTTGTAAAGTAACTGGAAATAGGAGTCCAACAAGCTTTTACCTCTCTTTAATTTCATCACTTTCAAATTTAACACGTCTTTCTTCTACAAATTAAATTAAAGAGTTCAATTAAACACTTCCAATTCAAATTATAAGTTTTTGTATACGCAAATTAGTTAGTGTTTTTTTTTCTTGTAAAATCGATACTCCCATGAAAAATTGATAAACAAGGACTGTATATCACTATTTTTCATTTATTTTTATTTTTATAATTGAAAATACTTTTGGCGAGTTTAATTTATATAAGTGTGTTTTTCTTTTTATATATATAATTTGAGTTAATTCTTGTGTCCGCACGATATATTCATAAATATTATTTTCAATAATTTTCTATTTATTCCATACTTTATGCTAGGAAAATACAAAGGAAAAAGAAGATTCTTCAATTTAAAGAAGCAAAAAAATCCTTGTGGAGGTGGGGTTAGCACTTTCCACAGCCAAATTATAGTTAAACACCAAAGAGAGTGAGTCAAAATAGAAACTTGTTGGTCTTAAGAGAAAGACAAAGATTTGGGTATTTCAAGAACATGTATACAATACGAAGGTACACACGTATATACATATAGACATGCGTGTGATTAACACAACTCAATCAAACTTCAATTCATAGCCCATATCGTATATGACATCTAAATATTTATCTTTCATTTCAATTCTATTGTAAGTACAATGGTTACGACAAGAGAAATTTTGTCCAATATAATGCTAATATATGATATGATAGTATCCTTTATCTTGTTTTATGTAGTGTTCAAAATATGGTCCCTTCCTCACTCTTGACCATTCTTATTTTCTATGTACCAATGAGTACATCTAGTTGCACTCTCGCATGCTAGGTTTTTATTCTTGCTAGTCCAAGTTTGCGTCTTAGAAAAACCAACGCATGTGTAATTCATTATCTTGCGACCAGCGAATCAGGTTGGTCATTGTTTTGCGTGGATAGGTATTTGATAAAATAGAATGGAACAATTTTTCACTTGTTTTTTAAATAATTTTTCGCTTATTATTTTTATAATTAAATCCTTAATATTTAGAGTCTTTGTGAAAAATATCAAGAGCTTAACACGAGAGTTTTGTATAACACTTCAAAAGAGAATATAGAACTTTATTTCTGAAAGAAGACAAATGGCCAAAACCAACAAATTTCTCACTAAAAATGTGTCCATTCAGAGTGAAGATGGACTCTTATTTTATACTGGTTGTATGCCAACAAACTAGCATAACTGACTCCTACAAAT